>JABSTT010002358.1:0-45709 GCA_013339685.2 Hyalomma asiaticum
AAGGGGGGACATACTACTGAAGCGAAGCGCGCGCTCTCTACCCGCTTCATTATTTCAGCAGCTGTAGGAGACAGGGAAGGGAGAGGGATCGCGCATGCGAGTGTTACAGTGGCTAGAAGAGGGAAGTGTGATTACCGCCAAGCGGCGCGTATGGTAGGCGTTGAGGCACTTGGCGATGCATCCGCTAGGTGGCGCGCGCTCCCGCATCTTAGAGCATTGGTGGCGCAAAAGTATGGAGCAAACAGAAGCGCAAGGTAGTTCGAGTAAGATTGTTCCATCACATCAGAACGATAATAGATAAAATAAATAGACGAGGAAAAAAATTAGTTGTGAAAATATGTGTGATTCGGGAAAAGAAATGGTTGTAAACGAATAAGAAATAAAGCTAGAGCTTGGTGGCCCGGCCCCGCCCCGTTATAAAGGGGACGCTCCTAATATCCATCCATCAATACACGTCAAGCCGCCGCGTGAAATGCGCACTTGCATACTCATCTGCGTGCGTGGCGCGGGCTCTGCGTTTTCGCCTTTATCGAAAATGCGACCGCCGCGGCCGGATCGCGGGTTCGATCCGGCCGCGGCGGTCGCATTTTCGATGGAGGCGATAAATGCAGAGGCCCGTGTACTGTGCGTTGTCAGTGCACGTTAAGGAACCCCAGGTGGTCTAAATTTACGGAGCCTCCACTACGGCCTTTCTCTCCTCTCTATCTCTTTCACTGCCTTTCCTCCTGCCCCACGGACGCTAGCCGTGCTCCCTACATGGCCTGCAGAAATTAGCATCCTTTCCGAACCGAACCACAATCAATAATCAATCAAAGAGGAATGAAAAATGCAACAAAAAGAACCAATCGTTTTGGAAATGTGAAAGCTGAAACTCAAGATGTGCAGCACTTGGAGGGAGAAGTGACGCTGCTGGATGAAGTATTTTGCATATGAAACGAAGAATGAGAAGGTTGAAAAATCGGCCGCTCTTCAGAGAAAGACCGCAAGCCTTAACGTCCGGAAAAAAAGAAAAAGCTACTATGCATCTGTCTCCATGCTGCAAGGTGAAAATTACCGAAATGCATGCTTTAAGATGGATTTTCAAACCCTGAATAGGAAAGGCCCCTTTTCTTGAATTTGCTTTACCAACTTTCCCTTCACGAAATACTTCTAAGGCATCCTGTCTGTCGTCCCCCGCCATCCCGTGTCTAGCGCTGTTTGTTCCAGTTCTAATACTCCTATGTGTTTTTGAATATGCTCCATTATAAGAAAGGTTGTATGAGCATGTACTCAGAAAAGAATTCTTGATATTGTGAGTTATGTGCGGAATAAACATATTTTTTATCTGTGCATAGAAGAACGTAGCCAAATACACACACTAAAGCAGGCAAACATTTGCACAGACATACCGTTCCCACCAGATCATATTTCGGCAGTTCCTTCTCAAGCGCCAGGACATTTGTTACCGGCACCACTACACCACTTCCGCTAAACGTCACAATATCATTGCACCTGCGATTCAACACCATTATATAAACAAAGCACGAACCCGAAATAGTCCGCAAGAATAAAATTCACAACAGGGAAAAAAATAATCGCTTCACGAACGTCTTCAGTCGTATTGGAAGGGAAGGACCAAACCTCAAGGGCTCGTTTCCACAAAAGCAAAAAGAAAAAAGAAGAAAACGGTATACATGTGCAAGTAGCAAAAAAACGGAAAAACAGAACGAACACTGCTGTGCATAAGCGCACGTCACCAAACTCGGCCTATGTGTTTCTGCGCGGCGAGCAGGACGATTTCGCACCGAGCGAAAGTGTAAACGGGTTTTAGCGCCCCCTGGGTTCCCTCTCCCGCGCATCGCGGAGCGGCGTCAGTGCCGGCGGCGCGGTCTGCACACTTCCCTCTTCTAGCCACCGTAGTAGTGTGAGTGCGGACGGACGCCGCGCGCGCTCTCTCTCTACCTCTTATTAGAGTATTTTAGTTGGAGGTCCCCAACAGCTGCGTACGCGCGGTGCGCGACAGCGGCAGTGCGCATGCGCAGTGGGTTGGATCGCGTGCGGCGGGACGGACGCTGGTTTTTGAAAGCTGCGCTGCGTCTTCTGCGCGCGCAGCGGCTCCCTCCTCGGTCTAAGGGCCATAAATCTCTCTGCGGGTTGTCCTGGGGTGCGTGTAAGATCGTCGCTTCTTTTGTCGCCTCCTCCTTTTCACCCACCTTCGGGGCTCTCCCGTTCTTCCTCTCTGCAGGGAATCTCCTCCTGCCTCTTCAGAGGAAAGTTAACATGCCTCATTCCGGAGCAAGTCGCGTGGAGTGCAGCGGCGGCACAGCTAAGCGAGTTCATTTCAACCCTGCAATAAATAAACTATGGTTATGTTTCATGTGCGAAATGCAAAATCCTTTCCACGACCCGAAGAGTGGACGCACATAACTACAGCATGCAGAAAAGGAACGGAGGTTGCAAGCTGAGGAACGAGATTGGTGAGGAAAGAAAGCCGAGGAACGTCGGTTTGCAGAAAAAAATCACTTACCAGAATGATCGGCATAGTGTTGTGCACAATAAAGTTAAAGAAATGCCTTTATCTCGTCATTTCACTTTTTTTGCCACATGTGAGACAAGCACACCTTTCGGAATGTAGGAAAGCACAATGAAAGAAGCACTTACTTACGCAGGAATTAAGAATTTTGTTATGGTAGTTTATAAAGCATGTACATAATTTGGTGTACCTTTGAAACATGTTTGCACATACGATATTTCACGTCAAGGGTAAATGATGCGCATGGACCACAAATTATGTGTGAGTAGTTTCAGGTACTGGGACAGAGATGGCGACTGTAAGACAAAATGTTGCGACGCCTGGCTGCCGTGTATCGGTATGTGAATGGGCAGTGCGGCAACTTCAAGGGAGGGGGGAGGTGAACAAGACAAGGAGTGCATGTTTGTACAGTAGTGTCGCGTTACAACAGGGAAGGGCGCCCGGTGTGCTCGGAGATCCTGTGAGGGTCGGCAGCAATCCATCTTGTCAACTTTCGCGTCCAGCCGACTGAAACTGTCTCCTTCGGGCACGTTTCCCTGTGCCCGCACGACCTGGCGTAGTGCGTAGGTCGGTGGGTACGGACACCCAACTAAAATTCTCTATTTATTGCAGCAGCTGCTGGAGAGAGGGAAGGTAGAGGAGAGTCGCGCATACGTAGTGTGAGTGCCGACGCCGGACGCGTGACATAACCGCTAGCAAGAGATGCTCCGCATCTAAAAGAAACTCATTAAATTAGCCAAATCAAAGTATACATAATGCAGCCTATGCCTTTCTTTTTTTGCATGGTACGCCTCCATCAGTTCGCGTGCTGTCTGGTTATGGTTTCTCCTTAAAATTTAACCTGCTGAAACCTCAGTGCACATGCTTTGCAGTGCGTATTTGCAGTGCGATTAGCAGGGCAGGTCGAACCTTCCAGCAGCGACTTGCATGAAGCTTGAACCAGGTTGACCATCGAAGAGGGCCAGCAAGTAAGACTGGGCGACGTAAAGAACAAACATTTAATACATCGCTATGGGTGAGCGACCCCAAGTAGCACCAATACGTTATAATAACGTTATTCTTATGTTCAGCTTGAACATTAGTATAATATTGTGAATGTCACTTTTTAAACGCAGCTCCAACGTTGCAAAGAAGCGTTTTTATACGTTTCGTACCACGTATATTCAGCATTCATGAAATGTTTTTACGATGTATGCCAAGCATTAAGATACACGTAGAATAACGCTAGGAATAAGCATTCATAGAATGTTTTTATAATGTATGCACGACATTTGAGCTAAACGTTAAGATAACGTTACAAGTTACACTCTTGTAACATCCACAGAATATTCACGTCTGGTATTAACATTAAGTGCAATGTACACTCAACTATTGCAGTGCCTCTATGCACAGCAACGGTCGAGAATACGTTTCACCTAATCGAAAAACGGCATAATCCTCCAAACTTGGTTTCACAGCAGTACTTTATTAGTGAGCCGACATGACGCACAAAAGTGAAGTAATGCATATGCTTACAGGGCGCTAAATCAACATACAGAGGAGAGGGACACACAGACACACAGAACGCCACTACGAACTAGTTAATTCAGGACGGAAGAAGAGTGACCATGCTACAGCACATGCGCAACGCGGAGAAATTATGCAACAAAGCAAGTTTGTACATCTTATTTCAAGTGCATGCGAAACAGGTGCATCTCAGCGTCAAACAGCGATATAGAGGTATCACTCACACACGTATCTCCTTTCATTTTTATGAATGCTTTATGAATGCTTCTCGAGATTAAGGATCCGTATTTTACCAAGAATTCTAATCAAGTAGTTCAGTTTCTGAGGTGCGTTGACCAAGTGGGGTATGCCTTCTCACTAGATATAGAAGACTTATTCTATTTTATACCTCACAATGAATTGTATTCAGCTGTCTTTGAATGCATTACCGGCAATGATGAGGCCATGTTTGTAAGCAAGGTAGAAATGACTGCTAGTAATTTTATGTCCTTGTTGGAATTTTATCTGCACAACACGTTTGTGTCTTTTAATGGGTGTTTTACCTTCAAAATAAAGACATCTGTATCGGATCGCGCACAGCACCATCCTATGTGGCACATTTTTATTTAGTATTGACCACACACTCGAAACGTACATGTAGCTCATCAATCACTTTTAAAGTGTTTAGGTACGTCGATGATTTTTTTTATTCTTCTTAGACATGACTGCTCAGTGTCCTTTAATGGAAGCAGTCGACTATTTTGGCGGATTTAACAAATGATGACAAGGTCTGTCTTTTACCTTTGAACTGCCCAATAATCACCAGCTACAGTTTTCATATATCAGCCTCACGTTTTCACCACGTCATGCTTGCTTTACTTATAACCCACGCGTTAAAAAAAGAGCTTCTTCCTTTTGACTCAGCCCATTCCATGGTATTGCTCCTTGGTGTCTCGGGTCGCCGCTGCGCAAATCATGCTTTCGCACTATGCAGGCAAGCTTCTCTCATCAGATCACCAGGCTTTTAAAAAGCTGGTTGCCCTCAGTCGGCCGTCCGAGGTGTGGCCGAATCAGTTCACCGGAAGGTGAACAACGGCCTCTGATCCGAGCCCGACGCTCCTAGAACAGATACTATTAGGCCCGGTGGTAGTGCCCTATATGCACCAGATGAGCCATAACTTCAAGAAAGTGACTGCCAGACACGGCGTCCGGTTGCCTTTTCAGCCCCCAACAAACTTGCGCAGCTCTGTCATCGGACCACGAGTACCGAGACAAACAGCTGCAAGAAGAAGCACACTGATCCATTGGACACTGTGCAGTTGGGGTAGTATATGAAATTCCTCTAAGCTGTCGAAGGTCATATGTGGGCCAAACAGGCAGGTGCCTGAATGTTCGACTGAGGGAACACTCAAACAGTTCAAGTAAATGGGACGGGGCGCACCTTAGCGTGCACCTTAGCCTGCGCGGCTGAACCGCACTTTAGGCGCGTTGCCATACTTGGTAGGAGTGCTAATAAAACGGCCAGGGAACATTTGGAAGCACACTTCATAAAAATGAAAGGAGATACGAGTGTGAGTGGTACCTCTATATCGCTGGCTGATGCCGATATGCACCTGTTTCGCATGCGCTTAAAATAAGATAGGCAAGCTTGTTTGTTACATGATTGCTCAGTGTTGCGCATGTGCTATAGCATAAATTGACACCCTTCTCCGTCCTAAATAAATCAGTTGGTAGTGGCGCTCTCTGTGCCTGTGTGTCCCTCTATTTTGTATGTTGATTTAGCGGCCTGTAAGCATATGCACCAATATGAACCAACTAGCCGAAGAGGAAGTTTTATTACCAGTGAGGTGATGTTGCGCTAAATTAAAAGTGAACAATACAAACATACAATTTTTCGTGCATATCACCTAATGCAGTACATCTGTCTTTTGAGGTAATGTTAAAAATAAACAGAAATAATACCTAGTTGCAAAACTGAATAAAAAAGGAGCCAGGCCTGCGCGGAACCGCAGGACAGTGACAGCGTAAGCTAGAGGATCGAGCTTCTTAGATGCCATTTTAGACGCTTGAGGAAACTAGTTCAAGTAGAGGTGGTAGGTACCCCTCCTCCATAACTCTTGTCATTACGCCAAGTACGGAAGTACCCACTACGCCATAATTACTGCGGTATTGAGACGTACAACCTGTATAACTGCACATCTTAGACGGTCTCTTGACGTCGTTTTCCCGAGAACCAGCCGAACTCTCGGCACGGCGTCGACGGCGAGCTGCGGTTCGGGCTTATCTCTGCACAGCTATCTGTTGTGCCCGACGTTGCCTTGCTGCAGCCGCGCTTGTATATCTGCGATTCGCTTCTTCAGCAGCGGTCCGCACCTTACGAGGAGGCACCATCAGGTACATCGAAGAGCCAAGTCACGTTGCTGTCGGGGCTGCGCACGTCGCCTGCCGCGTGACGTATGGCAGAATACAACAAAACTGCTTCAAAGGGCAACGCTTCGTAATATTGAGGAAGGAAACGTTGAAGAAGACTGTTTCATAATGATGTTGATGATGCCTCTGTAATGGGTCCACAAATACAACCTATGCAGCCCTGTGTTCTTTCAAATGATTTCTCGAACTCGTTATGCAATCCACTTCCCCCGACATGTAGTAGCCTGTTATTCTGCCACGTAACATTACACTTGTTAATGCGATTCCTCGGCAGACGTTATAGCTGTTTAGGTCTTTTAGCGAAGATTTTTCAATCACTGGCGTAGCTCAGCGGTAGAATGCTCGACTGCCACGCAGAGGATGCGGGTTCGCATCCACGCAGGAGACGTGGATCCTCGGTTCCAGTTATTTTTTCTAAAATTTGCCGCGATAGCGGTTACGGACACCCGCGGCGGCGGACAACTACGGCGCAAAAAGGGCCCTTGTTGTGATCTCATAACAGCATACGGTGTAAAATACACCAAACACATACCTCAGATAGTCGGATGGCACTGCTTTAACACAAGCTGCATGCGCAACTTGAGATATAGCCAGGAAATTGACTCAACAGAATCCTCTACGTAAGACCTGTGGAATGTGTAAACAAATATCAATGAAATAAAAGAAGTGAAAGGACTAAAAAAGGAGTGCGTGTGAAATGTTCTTAATGTGGCTATAAATACACGAGAGTTTGGCTGTGCTTGACATGGTAGAGCACTTGGCGGCACAGTTGTAAGAGCAATTTGTGCAAAGTTGATGCAGTTATTAGCATATCTTCAAGGGAGAGGCGAGGGGCACTTGGCGCACAGGAGATACGGTGAAATACTTGGACCACTGGGGATGTGGCTGAACACTTCGCTAAAAAAGTCGACATAGTTGAGCACTTGGTATATTGGGATGCAGTGGAGCACTTGCTAAACTGAAAACACGGCAAAGCATATAGTATGCAGGATGGTGAAGGCCTTAGGCATAGTACCTTGACACAGGACAATGAAGTAGCACAGGTCAGTACCTGTGCTACTTCAACATTTCAACATGAATATTTCAGAAATTGAAGAGTACATGCACGCTCAAGTAGGTGCACAACAACTGCCCACAACATAGTGATACCCAAACATGCATCAATACAAGACACCTTAAGCTTGTAGCAAACATTTGTATCACGCATAGCAATCCAGACAGTTTCCTTCAAAAGAGATGTGTGGTTTGCCTTCCTGCAATGCCTTCCCATTTCATGGCTGTGTTCATGTGAAAAAAAAAACAACACGGCGTCGAACACATCTGCTCATTCCTCAGTAGGGAGGAGAAAAGCAATACAAAAGAAGCCCGATGGGTTCTTGCACTTTGCTGCAAGAAATACAGCTCCCCATTTTTCAATCATACAGTGATCGCCGGTCATATTGTGATTGCATTAAGATGGCTAATTATTGAAGCAGGAACAAAGCTATATATTGTGACACTTGCATCAGCACTCCACATAGTCCATTATATTTAAAAACGTGGCTGCTCCCTCTGTCAAAAGAGCCGGTATAACACGAAAGCGAAATGTCTCTTCGCGTAAGTACTTGAATATTTATTGTTACATCGATGCCTTGCTAGCGGTGTTTCGCTGGTACTGTACCGTTTGACGTGGATTAACGCACGTTCACACATCACCTTCATATCATCAAGAGCCAACCGTTTGTGGAAACTGAAGTAGTTTACCTAATTAATGGGCATAGTAATTGCCGCACGACAAAGGTATCAATCATATTTACATGCGCCACATTGACCCATCAACGTCGTTGCCGTGCTCTGGCGCCTAACGCAGGAAGTTGTCTTCTTCTCATCGCGCTCAAAGAGCGGTCGGCGGGGAATCGCCACCCACGAAGAAATTTGACCGGTGCCCTACCACTGCGCTACCTGCGCATATACGCTCGAAGACATGCGGACGCGGCTATGCGCACGCCTCTGCACGCGTTCGTCGAGGCGGACTTTGCAAGGCGCCTGGAATGGTTCCGCCATCCAGGAGACACGAAGTAAAACTGCAATGATTCATTTGCCTTTCTTGGAGGGGGGCACTGTTCCAGGAAATCTGCGCCTGGATGCGGGCATGCTGAGCCGGACGAGACAAGAAGGCTTGTTCGTACAGCATCGAGCATAAGCGGCGTTTGCGCAGTGGTAGCGTACCGGGCACCTTTTGTCGTGGCGCGGGAGGCTGTGAGTTCGATTCCCAGCGCATAAACAAAAGCTTTTCTGAGCATTATTTTATTGTTCTTAGATGTTTACTTCACTGCATATCCGTTACGGTAGTGAAGTATGGGGTCGTGCAGGACCCCAGCATAACACACTCTCGTGTTCAATGTGTAGGAACCAGTGTGTATGGAATGAATACTTGACATTATACAGATGGCATACATAGCGAAATGTGGCACTGTCTAAATGCGTATCCTGTTAAACGCACAGCGGAGCGTATGTATATTGGTACATTCATATCGCAAATGAATCCTTCAATGTCCACATCATGTGAACATTGCTATTTGGTACAGCACGACGTGCAATTACCTGTGACATTCAAGCAAGCCACACACAAAGGAAACACTGTAACTTGCAATTTCTCAGATGCACTGATTGAGCTTGTAATGGGCCGAGTGGTCCATGTCACACAGCTGTTAAAGTCCAGTGCCGTAGGGTCCTTAAAGAAAGCTTAGTTGGACAGGGTCATTGAGATTCACATTAATATTGAGACCTCATATCCTAACAGACATGCTACCTAAAGAAAAAAAATACACATCAAAATGCAAGCTTTTTAAAATGATTTGAATGTACAAGACGCTGTTATTTGATATTGCTAGACAGCTCCACTCAATAAATTACTACTTCCTCCCTGACGAAGACAAGTCCGCTTGTCGAAACGTTGGCTCCCGCGGCATTCCCTGTTTTAAATCGTACCTTGCGATTTGTTCATCGATTCAAGCATCCATCTTCCCCTGAGCGTCTCTTCTAGTTTACTTCCTCCCAAGCACATGTGCATGGGTCTATTTGAAGTCTATTCCCGGGAAAAGCTACTTCTAGACAGTGTCGGTTCCACGGAGGTATGTGCAAGTGCGGATAAACTGACTTAATCCCTAAATGTAAGCTTTAGACATTGAAACTTAAGAAATATATAATGGGAAGCCATAGAGGCACTTGAATAGTTCCCCAGTTACTGTTCTGGCTCAAGTACCACAAATATAACTGAAGAAAAAAATTTTAGCAATGTGGTTGATATCTCTGTAATAGGAGTCTGTAAAACATGAAAGTGAAACTGCTCTTCGCGAAGCTGTGGAATGCCTAAGCGGCAACATGGCAAATCGAGGGGCTGGCGATGGCTTGGGTACTGTGAACATGTGAACACGCTAAATCTAGACAACAGTAGCACCTCGACATTGCACAGAGGTTCTCGACAGTTGCACGCGAGAGAAAGTTTTCGAGCGACTCACATTGCTCTGGAAACAGTGAATTGCACACGCCAGAGCCTTGCGCAAGCCCTCGATAAACGAGGGTCGTCCGCAAATGGTGACGCCTTTAAAGGGAAACTGAATGGGTTGTCAGCGGATCGTTTTGTGAAAACACAGCCCACTGCATAAAAACGCCAATCATTTGCTTGTCTACGGCCGTCTTTGCCATCCTGGAGCAGTGAGCGTCGTAACTCAACCCACCTGGCCACGCAAGACAAATTTTATGGCGGCCGCTTTCGTACTTTGCCCTGGAATCCGTCATCACGACGCCGCCATGGCCCTACCTTCCTCGGTGGTCAAGGTGCGAACACTACCGAAGCGCTGACTGCCTGCGCGAATCAGCACGACAATCTGCTTCGCTCTATCTATCATTCCTAGATGGCGGTACCACCGCAGCGAACCTAAGTTTACCAAGAGTGCAGTGTATGGGAGGCAATCTTAATTTAAAAGTAACTTTGTTTCTTAAACACCATAGTTCACTGTACTAAAGACCTTTTCTTTAACCGGGTGTAAATGTAAATGTAACTTCGAAATCGCTATAGTGAACACATAAAGCCCATCTGTTCCGCGTATGAGCGATGTTGCGGTGGTGTATCGGTAGAGCATCCAGCTTCTTTCGTCAAATCCCGGTTGAAGGTGCCTTGGAGTCCGCCTGGGTGGAACTTTTTCAATGTGAATGCACTTCGTTTTTCAAAGATGCACTTCCGTTACAGGAAGTACGTCACTGATTTCTTGGAGGCCCCGACATAAAGCACTTTGGTGTTAAAAAATAGAAACCCTAATTGACACATTCCCGTACTTGAACACAGCTGCCAGGAAAATGCAACGACGCAAAGCAAAATTCGGCTACGCACGTGGGGACGATGATATGATAAAACGTGCAGGGAGTTGCTCATTCTGAGGAAGGAAAACATAGTACTGACGACGGTGAAAAAGCATGAATCTTGTACACATCATGTACAGGCGCGAGCAAAAGTACACGGACCACGCGAGCGCGTGCCAAACTGGCTTCCCGATGGATGGATGGATATTAGGAGCGTCCCCTTTATAACGGGGCGGTAGCTGGGCCACCAAGCTCTTGCTTTATTTCTGTTTCCTCTACAAACAATTCTTTTCACGAATCACACATATTTTCACAACTAATTTTTCTCCTCGTTTATTTATTTTATCTATTATCGTTCCGCTGTGATGTAACAATCTTACCCGAACTACCTTGCGCTTTTGTTTGCTCCATACTTTTGCGGCACCAATGCTCTAAGCGCCTTTTACTTATCTCTATCGCCGGCATGTTCAGCTTTCCCCTGTTACTCCTGAAACCCATGGCCTCCTGTAGGGCAGTGTCCACAGCTACACCTGGGTGGACATCTGTACATTCAATCAAAATATCATCTGTCGTTTCCCTAGCTTTTCCACAGCACGTACATGTGTCCCCTTTCTTTATTGAATTTCGCTCTGTAACTTCGGGTTCTCAGGCAACCGGACCTTGCCTCAAACAGTAAAGCGCTTCCCTTTGAATTATCGTAAAATTTTTCTCTCTTGATTTCGTCTTTCCCTTTTCGGTAGTTGTTCAATGCCGGTTTCTTCTCCATTCTTGCTATCCAATCCGAGTTCTCCGCCGCTCTGACCATGCTCTTAACGCTCTTTTTCGTCCCATCCGTTTCTTTACTGGATATACTCACTGGTATGCCTCCTAGTTCTCTTCCTCCATTGTGAATCAACGTTGTTCCTATACAAATAGAAACAACGTCGGCGGCGTTCCCGCTCCACCTAGCGGAACGCCGCCTAACGGCCACCGGAGATCTCCACCGGAAATTAGTCTACTCGCTACCCGCTAGCATGTAAATTTTTCAGTGCCGTGTGCCGCATTGTTAGTTTGCTGTTTCCACGCACAGCGCTCGTCGGCGGTAAGAACGCCGCATATGTGCCTTGATAGCGGTGTCACAGCCGTCACGGCCTGTATCGACCGGTGTGCCGATGAAGAGATATCAGTTTCGCGAAGCGCTATCGTCATATGAACCCGTGGACTTGGGATACCGAAGAGCGCTTAGCGTTACGAAGAGAAAGATGGAAAATACTTGTTCACAGTTGGAAAAACAGACAGGCCCTAGATTTAAGGAGGGATGCTTCTTGCACGTAGCGCTGCTGTCGATCGCAGCTGACGTGACGGAAGTGTCGCGAAGAGCCTGTGAGCTACGAGATGCCGTGGTCCGTATACGTTTGCTCGCGCCTGTACATGGTTAAACAGCAACCACGTGAACCAGAACTTAAGAACTTTCGATAAGGTGCTGTCGACGTGCACAGCTAGCAGGTGCTGGGCATCCCCGTCACGGAGTTGTACTTGCACCTTCGCATGGGCGCGCGTTCGAGTAAGAGGCGATGAAAGAAATCCGCCAAGGCAGTTCCGCAGAGAAAATAGCAGGAAAGGAAAAACACTGACTAAAGGGAGACAGTGGCTCATTTATTGCTTGGGCGCACCGCTGCCCCCGAAAACGGGCAGCCGCAATTCGTTTCAAACCCCCGGCCGAATCAGGCCGGCACATGCACGTAATAACGTTTCAACTCTAAAGCATTCAACGAAAGCCCTCCCGCTTTGAAGGTCGCATGCAGTATGCGCGAAAAATAGACACAAATGTGCTCGTTACACTAAGAAGAGTTTACTTATCGTGTAATCACAATCGCGCCTTTTACACCACTGCTTCTGATCTCCCGTTGTAGAAAAGTTCAAAATGCTGACGGCGATGCGTACCAGTTTCCGTTCGATGGACGCTCCACGACATATAATAGCAGGTTTGTGTAATATGTAGCACAGGCAAAACACAATAGACGAGCATACAGAATCAACATCCAGTCAAAAAATAGACAAAAGGCAACTTTTTCACCGAGGTGAGACAGACGACCGAGCTCCGACGGACCAGTGCCTCCTCTATTTTTCAGTGCCCGGCACTACGCTCTCCTCCCGTCTTCGTGGTTATTCTTGTCCCACCACTTGCGGCGGGTGCGCCGGAGCGCAACGTAAACACGGTAGCAGCAAGCTGCCTCAATGCACACACTTCAGCTAGCCAAAGCCCCCCACTGGCAGCTCTCGCCTCTGTGAAGATCTTTTTGCTCATTTTTAATGACGACAGTCTTTCTTGGGATACTTCAACGCAGAAATTTTGGTCACAAAGGGAAGTTTATTTGACGTAAGACGCTTTCGACACAAAACAGTCACATGAGATATGCGAAAACAAAAAAGCCGGGAGTCTCGCGTCACTATGTAGTACCAGGAAACTCCGATACAAAAAGGAAAGAAAAGACCGTTATACAATTTTTAATAGCAGCTTGGCTGAACTATGGGGCGCAGACACGCGCACACGGAATCTAAAACATGTGCATTCTCGCAGGGCTACGCGCACAAGAGTGAGCGGCTGGTTAATGTGCCGCTTAAACACAGAAGAGGCGTACACACATGCAGGGGAGTAGTCTAAGACTTTATACAGTGGAAAAGCCCTGTTTCAATGAGTACAAAAAACACAGAAAAAAACAAGCAGATCGTGCATTTATTTCACGGACACTGTTACAAAGAACACATCAGAGATTCATTTTAGTGCAGGATGACTCCGGGGGGGGGGGGGGGGTTAGTAAGGGATAATGGGAGGGGGGGAATGCGCCCATTCAGGGTGTCCCATACATGCGGAGTTAATGAGGGAACGTTTTCCAAGGACTCCCGGGTGCGGTCTCTGACGCGCTGGACGCAGACCTCGTCGTGTAGCAGGGAGGGGTCTAGTCGCCAGCCGAGGTTGCGCCTGCTAAAGCAAGGGGAGCCTCTCACCGTTGTTCCAATGGGAGGTGGTCAGATTTCCCTGAGAGGTTGCCCGGGAGATCGACAACCTCGCATTCTACCACGGAGGCGAGCAGGTAGCCCGGCAAATAAATGCAGTCGATCCTGCCCGCAGTGGTGTTTGATAGTCTAGTTAGGGCGAAGTGATCATTGTGTAGGTGCACCTAGACATCCGTGAGGCTCAGGTGTCGGAGGATCTTAACCAGCTCCTTGGCTTGGTACGTCGAACCGCCCTGCCGGGTCCCCTGACATCGCGCTGCGAGTCCACGACGCAGTTAAAGTCGCCGAGCAGGACGTGTGGGAGGCGCTCCAGCAGTAGTTGGTGGAGATCTTTGAAAAAACTATTCGTGTCCGACCGCGTAACAGGGGCGTATGAGTTGATAGAGCGGACTTTCTTGCCCTCTATGTAGACGTCGGGCATTATCATACGCCCGTCCGCCCCAAAGGTGCAGTGAGATTTCTGGCGGAAACGGCCGGTGACAAAGATAACGCCCACTCCGGAAGCTCTAGAGTTAGTTAAGGAAAAGAACGCGTCCACACAGAAGTCGCGCCGAAACGCGACCACGTCTAACGGGGAGCTGAAGTTTGCCTCCTGTATAAAAAGGACGTCGATGCCTTGAGCTTGGGCGAAACACAGAATGTCTCTTTGCTTAGACTTGTCGCGAAAACCGCTGACATTCCACGTTGCAAACTTAAAGGTTGACATCAACTGCTGCTCGGGCTGTGGAGGTATGAAAGGGAGAGGGTGTTTGGGCAACTGACGAAGGAACCCTACAGAGAGGATAGCGAGGGGTCTTCAGCAGCGCTTGCGCGGAAGGGCAAAGAAGAAGGGGGGGGGCGCATGCCGGACATCCTCAGTGCAAGACCATCTGAGTAAAGGAGGAGTGGTGAAGACCTGGTTGGGGTGGGGTGTGGATAGCACTGCTTATACATTCCCCCTTTCGTGACGGGAAGACGCGCGCCCGGTAGTCGAAAGGCGGTCAAGCGCGAAGGGCTCCTCAGGAGATTGACAAGATAGGAAAGAGAGCTGGTTAGGCCTTATCATCCAGGCGATGGGCGACGGAGAGGGGGCATGCCTTGCTGCGAGCACAGACGCGATGAGCAGGGGAGAGCGTTGTAGGGGTCAGTTTCCGGGGCGACGCGAACCGTAACAAAAAGGGAGGGGGGGTGCCGATGAGAAGAAGAGGACTTCGAGGAGGCGTTAGGGCTTCGGGTTTCCTCGCGGGGGAGGACTGCCGTCCCCTAAGGACCCCTTCCGCGGCTTTTTGGACTCGGCGCTGCGGGCCGAGCCGCTTTCACTACTAACCACGGCCGTTTTGGAGCGACGCAAGTTGTTTTCGGGGCTCCCAGCTCGCTCCTTCGGCTCCCTCCCATCTGTATCTCCCTGCCGTCGACCGAGAGCCGTGCCGCTGACTCAGTCCGGGCTGGGACGCGCCCGCGGTAGGGGGCACAGCTTCCGTCCTACTGTCTACAAGCACCTGGCAGCACATGACCTTGTGGCCCTGTATGGTAGTAAAGATGGGCACCGGCTTGCTCATCTCCATCTTTACTACACTCTTAAAAAAAGGTAGTGCTACTTACTAACTTTCAGGTAGTGAATGCTTGTCACAACATTGACTACCTAAGTAGTAACTGCAGGTTAAATGCAAGGTAGTAACTTTAATACCATGTCATTTACTGCCTGCAGTTACTAGCTCTAGGTATGGGTAGTAACCAAAGGTAGTAACTTTACTACCATGGCAATCTTTTATCGGGCTTAGGATTCAGTTTATATTTGCTGTTTGCATTGCCACATCTGGTCGACTGTATTGGAATGTTAAAATTAAGGTCAAACAAAAATGAGCGCGGTAAGGCATTGTCGGGTCACACTGATTGGTGCTGACTAATTACATCATGTTACACCAATTAACGATCGCTATTTACTTGATGTGGTTAGCCCTGTGAATACGCTGCACATAGAAATGAAACATGTTCAAATCTGAAACGACAGCACACACTACCGCACACAGAAGACCAAAGCTTCTCCGCGATATATGTCTTAACGGCAACGTTATCGTTGCATATGGCACTTCTTAAGGACACTCACGTTGTTCCGGTAAGATGAAGTGGATTCGGATAAGTTATCAACGTATTGGATCGATATTCTTGTATTTTTCCTGTTTCCGTATATATATGCAACCACGCTGCGCGGGACTCTTAAAGGGGCTCTGCGACACAAATTGAGTAGGCCGTTTTTATCACTAATTCTAGAACTGTTGCACGCGGGGATGTCGCAGCGAGAGTAGAAACGCCGAAAGCAGAGTGGTTATAATTTTATTTCAGCGAACAAACCGCCCAAAAGCGCCTTCTGTTTGAACTGAGGCGACACACAACGGAGATTTTTGTTACAGGAAGTGACATAGAGTGACGACATAGGAGGGGCCAGGCCGGGCGTTCTGATTGGCTTGACGCTCCAAGGTGCTTGTTACACACGTGTGGTGTCTGCTTGATCACGCTATTCAGTACCAAAATGTACTAAAATAGTTTTTATGCTTCGTAAGATAGAGAGAAAGTATATGACATTACTTGCAAAACGACACCAGGTGTGTTGACGGCCGGACGCTATATCTGCGCGCGCTCTGCTCCCGGCGTCTTCCGGTGTCGCTCTATAAGACGCGCGTTGCTATTGGACGCCTCCACTGACGTCAGCGGGAGAGCGAAATACGAAAAGGAATGTTGGTTTCATGCTGTCTGCTCGTGTTTTCAACTTCGAGGGCTGATAACTCCAGTTCTAGACCACCGATTCGCATAATTCTTTTTGCGTTCATCTCAGCATTCGATCCTACACACACTGCAGTACTGCAGACCGCAGATGAAAAAGTGTCGCAGGGCCCCTTTAAACATAATCAAATTGTGACGAGGTTTATTCACAGCGCGTCGCTACCAAGGCACAGCGACCGTATGAAGCGGCGAGGCAGCCAGGAGACGCCAGCAACCAGAAGCGCGCGCTGAGCGAGCCCGGCGTTGGCAATGCGGCTGGCGATAGCGGCGCTTCTTCTTCCTCACAGTGACCCCCCGTGCGAAAAGAGCCATCCTGGCGACCTACGGGTCGGGCGGTAGAGGGTCGTGATAGGGCTTGAGACGCGAGACGTGGACAATGTCACGTCCACGCCGGCGCAAGTCGTTAGGCGGTGACAGTGGTTCAATCAGAAAGGTCACCGGGGACGTTTGCTCCACGAGGCGATAGGGACCTTCGTACTTGGGCATGAGTTTTGAGGACAGTCCAGGCGTGTGAAGAGGCACACACAACCACACAAGAGAGCCTGGGACATATGTGGTGGTCGGAGGCATGCCACTGTGGTGTTCTTTCTGTCGCTGCTGTTCTTGAGCAGTAAATGTGCGGGCGAGCTGGCGGCATTCTTCAGCTTGTCGTGCGACTTCAGATAGAGGTGGGCACTCGGACGCGTCAGGACGGTAGGGCAGGAGTGTGTCGATGGTGTGCGAAGGATCTCGTCCATACAGAAGGAAGAAAGGCGAAAATCCCGTCGTGGCTTGCGTCGCGGTGTTGTACGCGAATGTGACGAAGGGTAGGATGCGGTCCCAGTTGCCATGGTCGGATGCCACGTACATTGCGAGCATGTCGCCGAGAGTGCGGTTAAACCGTTCCGTGAGCCCGTTAGTCTGCGGGTGGTACGCTGTGGTTGTGCGATGAATGATGTGGCATTCCGAAAGCAAAGCTTCGACAACTTCGGAGAGGAATACGCGACCTCTATGACTAAGAAGTTCTCGAGGTGCGCCATGGCGGAGGACGAAGCTATGTAGGACGAAAGAAGCCACGTCCCGCGCTGCGGCATTTGGTAAGGCAGCAGTTTCGGCGTAGCGTGTCAAATGGTCTACAGCAACTATTATCTCCACCGGTTTCCGTCTGGCGTCATGGGAAGCGGGCCGTACAGGTCAATGCCGACGCGATCGAAGGGTTTAACAGGGCACGGGAGCGGCTGCAGGGCATCAGACGCGCGGAAAAGTGGTGATTTTCGACGTTGACAGTCAAGACATGATCGAACAAACTTGTGCACAAAAGTGTACATGCCGCGCCAGTAGTACCTGTGACGAATCCGTTCGTATGTTTTAAATACTCCGGCGTGGCCACACTGGGGATCATCGTGGAAGGAGGCACATACTTGTGACGTTAAGGTGCGGGGAATCACCAGAAGCCATCTACGGCCAATGGGAGCGTAGTTGCGTCGGTGGAGCAGCTGGTCACGAATGGTGAAATGAACTGCTTGGCGTCGCAGGGATCGTGATACTGGGATTCTCGATGAGCCGGAGAGGTAGTCCAAAATGGAAGCAATCCACGGGTCACGGCGTTGTTCGGTGGCGACGGAGTCCATGTCCAGAGATGAGATGGAGTGTGTGCAAATTACTCCGCAGGCCGAGGCTGAAGGTAGGGGTGAGCAGGAAAGGGCGTCAGCGTCGGAGTGCTTGCGTCCGCTGCGGTATACGACGCGAATATGGTATTCTTGGATGCGGAGTGCCCAGCGGGCTAGGCGGCCAGATGGATCTTTCAAAGTGGCGAGCCAGCAAAGTGCGTGGTCGTCTGTGACTAAGTCGAACGGGTGTCCGTACAGGTATGGGCGGAGAGGTAAGGAGACGACGCAGCGTGGTAAACGCGGCCTCGCACGCAGGCGACCAGGAGGAAAGGTCTGCGTCGCGTAAGAGCTGAGTCAATGGCGACATAATGGCGACCCAGCACCTCCACCAAATGTGACGAGGTTTATTCACAGCGCGTCGCTACCAAGGCACAGCGACCGTATGAAGCGGCGAGGCAGCCAGGAGACGCCAGCAACCAGAAGCGCGCGCTGAGCGAGCCCGGCGTTGGCAATGCGGCTGGCGATAGCGGCGCTTCTTCTTCCTCACAAACTCAATTTCAGTTTTTCTGAATTCCGCGTACGCCTATCACAATTACAGCATAATATACTACTGCCAGTGGAGGTAGTACATTTACTAACCTCTTACGTGTGCATGTAGTGACAGTTACTACCCCTGACATCAAGGAGGTTATATATTACTTTTCTGGAGTGGACGCGTGCCGCCGAAAGTGAAGCCGTCACCGCCATCTTGCCCAAGGAAACAGTAGTAGACGACCACGCAGACGGCGGAGCGCGTAGACAACGCGACGCTGTTTCGTGGTGTTTAAACACTGTGTCCTGTTTTTCCTAAGCATCTAAATATCTTAGAAGTCAACGGTGACTTCGCGCGTCACTTTCGGCTGCACAAATCGCGTTGAGAAGAAGCCTGGAAGGACATTTCACGTGTAGGTTTTTTCTCACTTTCTTCACGTATGGCTGCCCGTTTTAAGTGCATTTTGCTAAATAGAGGGTGTTGGGACGCGTGTACGCGCGGTAGAAGCGGACACAACCGCGCGGCGTGGATCCCAAACATCAAATCACTTTATTCGGGTTCGCTCTGGTGGTTCTGAAGAGCAGCGGAGGATGGCGCTGCCTGGCAGCTTGGCTTGGCTTGGCTGCCGCCACAGCATTCCCCCCTTAGTGAGTTGCCGAACGGAGTTAAAGGTCCAGGCGAGTGGGTGCTCTTGATAGCCATCCGCTGTGTGTCAGCCGGGAGGGCACCTCGTGGGCTTGGGCTGGCATTGAAGCTGGGGGTCCTGGCGATGATTCCCTTAGCGGAGGCAACACGGCATCGTCACGGTCCATGTGTGCTGGCTTGATGCGGTCCAGCGGCACAACCTCCTCACGACCGCTTCTCTGGATGGTGAATTGTTTGTTGCCACGGCGGAGGACCTTAAACGGCCCATCGTAGGGTGGCTGAAGAGGTCGCCGAACCGCGTCGTGTCGTACAAACACATATGGGCACGATGTGAGCTGCGGGTCGACGTGCACCACACGCGACCCTGGGGGCCGTGGAGGTACCGCGCGCAGTTTGCTCATGACGTTGCGTAGGCGAAGTGCATAGTCACTGCAAGGTATGGATGCCTCCTCTGAGCCGCGCGCAAAGAACTCTCCCGGCAGCCTGAGTGTCGTGCCGTAGACCAACTCAGCGGCACTGCAGCCAATGTCCTCTTTCAAGGTGGATCTTATACCCAAAAGAACGAGTGGGAGGGCCTCCACCCAATTGTGTTCCTCGGTTGCCGTGAGCGCAGCCTTCAGCTGGCGGTGAAAGCGCTCCACCATGCCATTGCTCATGGGGTGGTACGCCGTCGTACGTATGCGTGAGGTGCCCATGAGCTGACTGATGGCAGTGAAAAGGGCTGATTCAAACTGTCGGCCGCGGTCTGTTGTTATCGTGGAGGGCACCCCAAAACGGGCTACCCAGTGGTACAGGAAAGCACTCGCAACCATCTCGGCAGTGATGTCCGCGATAGGGATGGCCTCCGCCCAGCGGGTGAACCTGTCCACACAGGTCAGCAGGTAAACCTTTCCGTGGTAGGGTGGCAGTGGGCCGACGATGTCCAGGTGGACATGGTCAAAGCGAGAATCCGGAGTGGGGAGTGTTCCCAGTGCTGTCGAGGTATGGCGTTGTATCTTAGAGCGCTGGCAAGCTACACATTCACGTGCCCAGCGTCGGACGTCCCGATTTACGCCTGGCCAGACAAATCTTGCCGTCACCAGTCTTTGGGTGGCTCTAATCCCCGGATGAGACAGTCTGTGCAAGGACCCAAACACATGGCGACGGAGGCTTTCAGGCACGAACGGGCGAGTTCTCCTGGCGCTTGTGTCACAGCAAACCTTGCCCTCGGATCCGGGAATTGGGATCCACTCAAGATTCAGGGCAGTGGTCGCGGTCAACAGGCGTTTCAGTTCGTCATCTTCACGTTGAGCGGCAGCCAAAGCGGGAAAATCAACCTGTAGTGTGGGCATGATGGCGTTGACAGGATTCCGAGAGAGGGCGTCCGCTACCTCATTGTCGCCGCCTTTGACGTGGCGGATGTCAGTCGTGAACTCTGATATATAGGACATTTGGCACCGTTCACGTGCTGTGTGCGTTCCCCCGTCTGAGCTTAGCGAGCGCAATGCGTAAGTAAGCGGCTTGTGGTCGGTGAGGACGAAAAACTCTACACCTTCCAGGAAATGGCGAAAATGTCGTATGGCAGCGTACACGGCCAGCAGTTCTCTCCCGAAGGTACTGTAGCGCCGCTCGGTAGGCGTTAACTTCCTCGAAAAGAAGGAAATCGGGCGCCAGATTCCCCCAACAAGTTGCTGTAATACAGCCCCAACGGCTGTATCGGAGGCATCCACCATCACACTCTGCGGGACACCGGACCTGGGGTATCCAAGCAGTGCGGCGTTTGCCAAGGCGTCCTTCACCTCGCAGAAGGCTTCTTTTGCTTCTTGAGACCAGGAGAGGGTGTCTGAGCCATTTCGTGAAGTGGCCAGCTGATCGTGGAGAGGTTGAAGGATCTGGGCGCAGCGGGGAATGAAACGGCGGTAGAAGTTTACCAAACCCAGAAATTCCCGAAGCTGGCGCTTCGCGGTCGGCTGCGGAAATCCTTGCACGGCTTCAACCTTGTTGGCTTGAGGAAGAACTCCTGAGGCAGAGATGACGTGCCCAAGAAACGAGAGCTGTCGCACTCCGAGCTCGCATTTGGCCTTGTTCACGACTACGCCATGCTTCACTAAGCGCTGGAAGACGATGCGTAGATGATTCACGTGCTCTTCCGGAGTGCTGCTGGTGACTAGCAAGTCGTCAAGATAGGCGTGGCAGAAGTTGTGACCGCGTATAGCACCGTCCATGAACCGCTGGAATGTCTGACCCGCGTTTCGGAGTCCGAATGGCATTCGGAGAAATTCCAAGAGTCCGAAAGGCGTTGCGATGGCGATCTTCGGGACGTCCTCCGGGGCAACGGGAATCTGATGGTATGGCCGCACCAGGTCGATCTTCGAGAAGATAGTGGCACCGTGAAGCCTCGTCGTGACATCGTGTATGTGCGGTACCGGGCACCTGTCTGGGGTCGTTACGCGGTTCAGCGCCCTGTAGTCCCCGCATGGTCGCCAGTCTCCCGGTGTTGACTTGGGCACCATATGGAGTGGAGATGCCCAGGCGCTTGACGAGGGTCTGATGATCCCTAGTTCCAGCATGTGTTCAAATTCTTGCCGGGCGACCTTCAACTTCTCCGGAGACAAACGGCGAGGCCGCGCGTGCACGGGTGGGCCGCTGGTGGCGATGTAGTGGCGTACCTCATGCTTCGCCGCGGCGCTGGCTGGCGGCTGCCTCGTCAACTCGGGAAACTCATGCAGAATTCGAGTAAAACGTTCTGCACCGGACGGCCCGAGCAGAGTGGAGCTCAGCGGAGGGTGTTTCGAGGGATTGCCTTGCACAGTTGCCTGCGA
Organism: Hyalomma asiaticum; assembly: GCA_013339685.2. Taxonomy (NCBI): domain Eukaryota; kingdom Metazoa; phylum Arthropoda; class Arachnida; order Ixodida; family Ixodidae; genus Hyalomma; species Hyalomma asiaticum. Next base: position 22,093 of record JABSTT010002358.1, read on the forward strand.
CACGGGATCGTGAAGGCGCCGGTTGCGCACATCGACGAGAAGGCCGAAATGCCGAAGAAAATCCGCACCCAAGATGGCGAAGTTCACTGCCGCCACGATGAAAATCCACCGGAACGTTCTGTTCAAGCCTAAATTGAGTTGCAGCGAGCGATGTCCGTAGGTGGCGATGGTTGTGTTGTTGACCGCCTGAAGGGGGGACGCGCTGGGGACACGGCGATGGGTGGACCCAACCGGCAACACGCTCACCTCAGCGCCGGTGTCCACGAGGAATCGAAGGCCACTGTCGCGGTTGGTGAGGAAAAACACTGATGGACGACGTTCGGGGGCATCCGGGACACTGGTCGTCCTCAGTGCCGGCCGCTCCCGTTTCCCGCATGGTCGCAAGGAGGGATGCATTTCCGAGCAGCGTTGCCATACCTCCTGTGATACCAGCAGGTTTTCTGTTGCGCTGCTGGACGCTGGCGCTCCTCGGGAGTACTGCGGGCCTGCATCGCTGCGACGGTATCGGCGAGGCGGGATATCTGCTCCCGGATGTCGTGCAGTGCGGTCGTAGGCGCGCGGCCGGCGATGTGTGGCTGTAGCGCCGCGACGGACGGCGGAGCGACCGCCAGCACAGAGTCCGCGAGCTCGGCGAGTTCAGACAAGCGTTTGTCGGCAGCCGAGGCGAGGATCATGCGCACGTTGCCCGGGAGCGCTGTAGGAACAGCTCGCGAAGCAGTCTGCAGTCGGTATCGGTGGTAGTTGCGCCGTCCGTGTGCAACAGCTGCCTCATGTGGCGCAACAATTGGCTGGGCGTCCGGTCTCCGAGCTCGGTGTCGTGCAGTAGCTGCTGCAGGCGCTGAGGCTCCGACGGCGTGAGGCGGCTGATGAGGAGCTGTTTCAGCGTTGTGTACGCGTTCTCTGCAGGTGGAGCGACCAGCAGATCGCGTATTGCGCTCGCTATTGCCGGTGGGAGGCTAGCGACCACGTGGTGTTACTTTGTTAGCTCACCGGTAATACCACGAGCGGTGAATTGGGACTCGACCTGCAGGAACCACAGCTGCGGGTCCGCTGTCCAAAACGGCGGGAGCCTGATGTCGACGGCGGAGATGGCCAGTGCGTCAGGGGTGGCCTCCATGGCGTCGATCGCTTGAAAAAGGCGGTAAGCCTCGTCCGGGTCACCACTGTTGGTACGCGTGTACGCGCGGTAGAAGCGGACACAACCGCGTGGCGTGGATCCCAAACATCAACTGACTTTCTTCGGGTTCGCTCTGGTGGTTCTGGAGAGCAGCGGAGGGTGGCGCTGCCTGGCAGCTTGGCTTGGCTTGGCTGCCGCCACAAGGGCAATTTTAAACGTCCGCATCCATATATTACCTCTCTACGCCTGTACGAAAGATAACTGTAAGCTTTAAATACTTGCTAGTGCTTCGTTTTCAAATGCGTGCATACCGGATTTGCTACGAGCTCGAGTTCTGCTAAAATACACGTCTGATGCACATATTGGATAGTCACTGCAGTGTTTGTATGCGCACTTTAGAGGAAGGGCATCTTTCCGGAGCATTGACGCAGATTTGTTACGCGTACGTGTTGACGAACGCGCAAATGCAGCGAGCACGTACGTATGGCGTGTTTCTCCGTGCTACTGGTTTCGAAAATGAAGGGGAAAAAGTACTGTGCGTAACCTTCTGACTGAGAACATGTGGTGTTCGGAGGGGTGGATGGAAAGCTTAAAACAGCCACTCGATCACCTCTGCTCTAGTGATACCGAACAACCCAACCTCTGTCTTCAAGTGCATGCTTTTCGACGCGTGTCCCGTGTAAGAAATCTCCTATGTACGTTTACAGTCAGAACTAAATGAGAAAGTTTTCCGAACGCACCCAACGGGTCTTGACAGACGCGGATGTGAGAAGACTTCGCAAATGCTAAGAGCAACGAACCATTTGGAAAAATGTACGTGAAATACGAAAAAAAAAGGAAAAAGAGCGTGCGCGGTTAGTTAAGGCAACATGCAGAAAACATGCGCTGTACTCAATCGGTTGGATACATGCTTAAATAAAGGGCACGAATGCATTTCACGTCAGCTGGCAGTCGCACAGTGCCGCATATTTGCGCTATATCGCATCACCACATCACAAAAACCTAGTTTCTACTAACAGACAGAGTAAGCCAGCAAGTACGATTTGCGTAGAACCTCTCAGCCAGCAGTGTTCTTTTGTTTTCCTCGACGCCTGCAGCTGAGTACGGACGCGGGAAAATTTTTTCTCAACTACAAAACACCGTTGGTAATTGGCATAAGCATAAAGTTCGTTTCTGTCTCAATGTTTTATCGTGAGGTTGCAAAACAATTCGAGCGCCTATCTTAATACATTGCCGTCTATGGCACGCCCGCGTACTCTTTGCTCTAGTAACATGGCCGCCGCCGGCTTCACTTGGCCCCATAGGCAGCTGCAGGGACTTCCACTCCGGAAGTTTAATGGAACCTCCTTGCCTGACATTTACTACCTCTAGCATACTTCTAAGCTAGTAATGAACAAAAAATGTAGTAATTGTGCCAAAACGGTAGTAACTGGTCCCGTTATTAGCTTTCCTACTACTTTTTTTAGAGTGTACCCTTACGCCGTTGAGTTTATTTTGCCTGATGGCGACCGTGGCAAAAGTAACACTCTTAACTTTGCCGTACTGTTGTAGGGCATTTGACAGAACGTCATCCGGGAGATATGCAGGCAAACGATATACGTTCACGTACGTGACAGGTGGGCCGACAGCTTCCACCGCCACCTTCTCGTGGTTTAGCCTGAACCCCTCGGCCACCATGAGCTTGGTTGCCTGGTTCGCGTTTCTCGTGCAGACTAGAAATTTGGAACCCCCCATGTGTTGGAGCACCAATACACTGTCATCTCCCGCGGTAAGCTCAATCGCGTCAATGAGGTCATCAATCGACACGTCACCGTCAGGTACATTAAACAAGAAACAGTTCTCCCTCATCGGAAAGTTAAATTTTGAAGCCATGGCTAGTGGGCGGTGCCGCGCACCGCGCTGGCTAAAACAGCCGTCGGGCCGGGGGCGTGTCTGGTGTACTGGTCACGGGCAGCTCTCGCTGCACCCTCGTCTGGGCAGGACAGCCGGGCTCAGCCGCAGGCGCTGCTTCTTCTCCAAGGTTCAGGTTCGTTGGATGCTCGGCAGATGGCTCTGGCGGGTGGGGAGGCCTCCGAGAACATCACCGGCTCAGCAGGATGGTCCCCGATCACGGGGTCGGTGCAGTGGCGCGGCCGGGAGGGGCAGCAACCACAGCAGGACGCGGTTGACGTGAAGAAGGACCCGGGGCGCATGTAACGAAGACGATCGAGACCCCAGGGCAACGCAGATGACGGTTCAGACGGGCAGCAACTCGACAGGCGAATTTTGGTGTGTCTTTGTGTTCGTCACTCTTTCACACGATGCAGCCGCGTGGTGAAAGTTTAAGCACTTGCCTAACGCCCAGCCATCTTTAACTGGTAACTGCGTTCATACTTGTGAACATAGTCGGTCAAAAAGCAACTATTACGTATATCTGAGACGTAACATTAATACCTTTTTATCAGGTAGTGTGTTCCTTTAGTAGAAAATACATAGATACATAACTCTAAAGACCCTAGTGTTTGTTGTGCTGCGCTAAAAAAGTGATGCTATGCACGAAAGAGGCCTGTGTCGATGATTTGGTGCTGCCATCTGGTAGTTGCCCAGGGATTCTGCACAAGCTCATGGTTCCCGACGGCGCTGCCAGTTGGCGTCCATATCTCATGCAGCGTAGTACGACCGGCAGAAGACTATCATCTTTCGACGACATTTGCAGCGAAGCACACAGATACGCGGCCAATTTCTTTTTATTTTCATTCTATGTTATTTCTTGTTCTAGTGCGTCTGCGCCGAGTTTTTGTCTGAGCGAATTTCAGTGCACTTGCGATACTGCTGCGTGCTTTATGCGCATGTCTGACGAGGAACGCAAACCACACGTATATTGTCGCCAGTGCTGGGCAGTATCGAAGATACATGTATCTTAGATACTATCTTAGATACTCTTTCAGTATCTTGTATCTTTATCGCGATACATCTTGAAAGACGTGTATCAGTATCTGTATTTTCGATACATTGAAGAATGTATCGAGTATCTTAAGATACAAGATACTGATGTCGGAACATCACCGCGCGACACTAGAAATACTGGCAGAAGTCCGCTGCTCAAGCAGGTACTGCCGCCACTAAGCTTATAACGCTTATAACCACCCGCCACGGCGGCCTAGTGGTTAATGCGCTCGACTGCTGGCCTGAAGGTCGCGGTATCGAAACCCGGCCGTAAAGGCCGAAATCCGATAGCGGCGTTATACTTGAGTCCCGTGCAGTACTGTACTTAGATTTAGGAGCACCAGATGGTCTAAACTTTCAGAGCCCTCCAGTACGGCATCCCTCATAATTATATCGTGGTTTGGAGATGTAAACCTCAACAATTATTATTGTGACCGTCCCCACGAGCTCTTTCATGACATTTTCCACAAGCAGTGAAATTTCCAGTGTGTGATATTACTTGGTAGGCTGACGACACCTTTTGCTGAGAAACATCGTAACTAATAATGTTACAGCACGATTCGTTCTATATATATATATATATATATATATATATATATATATATATGCATCCTTTCTGAGTCACATTGTTTTTTTCGCTGTCACAAATCACAAGGTAATTCGCGCAATCAATGTCAAGAGTATGAGTAGCGGAGGTATCCTGCGACACTTTGTACCGCTACGATGTCTGGAATTCTCTCGTAGAGAGAAATTATTACAAAAATTGCACATTCGTGAATCCGTCGATGACGAGCGCTTTACGCGAGCACATAACTAGAATTTAGGAAGTCATTGCGGTTTTATGTCCTTTCTGTATAGAAGATCCGTCACAAAATATGTCGCTACGAGCGTTGTTACTCCTGTACACTTGTCCCGTGGTCCGGTACTGCGTAAACGGTATACGCGTACGGACCAGGTTAAACTCAAAGTCGTAATTGCGGCATCGTGCCGAGGTTTTGCATCGCCATTTTTGTTATTAGGTGGGAAACCACTACCTGGTTGGCAAGTAGAGCATCGACTTCCATGAATTACAAAAACCACAAAAAACCGCCGACAGCGTAGCTTATACATAGCTGTCATGTTTAGCAGCCAAAAGAGCCCCAATCAGTTGTTTGGGAATGAAAACAATATAATTATAGCCAGAAAACAAAAGTTGTTGAGATACTAACACATGTTTCATTCAAGTTAAACGTGGTTGGTCGCAGTTCTGAAATTCTAAAGCAAACACTCCTGTTCATAGGCGTTTTCTGCTGCATTATATATGTCTATAATATGAAATTTATAAATGTATCGAAGTATCTTAAGATACAAATGGCAAGTATCGTATCGGATACAATTATTGAGGTGGTATCTTGTATCTGTATCCGAAATACTTCTTGCCCGAGTATCTTGTATCGTATCGCGATACAATTTCAAAGTATCTTTGCCCACCCCTGATTGTCGCCGTCCGACGAAGGAGAGGTGAAAGGCATTTCCTTTTCTAACCTTCTCCCCCCTGCGCCCATTGCTTTTATGAAGGCAACACGCCCCACCCGCTTACTTTGCAATAGTTTTGTATTGCGACGAGAAAATTCCTGTAAACTAGAACCGGAAGAAGAGCACGCCCAAGACATGTGCTTGCATACACTCGACGTACTTTTCTGGCGTATAGCTAGCTGTCATAAATTATTTGTATATTCGACATCATGACTTCGGTGCATTTCTACATACGGCTTGGTTCCTTTCGCAAAGTAAGACAAACTTTTCACAATCTCTGTCATGTGTATGACAGCACAGCCACAACTCTTGGTTGTGGTTCCGCAAATAAAAATAAGAATTCGAGATAAATCCCCCTGAGCCCAAACCCGTTTCCATGCAGGCGCAAACCGTCACTCCTGGGTAAACGTGGTCGTTTGCTATTCATCTAGACTCGAGCCATAGACCCATGGACTCTTTGCGGACATCGTGTGCGCAACTAAACACGTTCGATGTTCGTTCAGCCCTTCCAGGACTACAGGAAATTTATTGCCGAGTCGCGTATGGACTGCTGCTTACGAACGTTGCTTGCAGCCAGCTTCCAGGAAAGGGCACTGATTCCAGAGATTCCGGTAGAAAGATTTACCTGCTGTCAGAGATTCCAGTAGAAAGATTTACCTGCTGTCACAAATTTTGTGAACACTGTGTGGAGCGACAAACACGGCTTAGTAGAACTTGTCGTTGGGCGAGTTGGTTCCTGCTTCAAACGGGAAAAAAGGAGGGCTCAAAAAACCAGACAAAAAAAGGAGGCTACACCCAGTCCCTTGTGCAGCCTCCTTCTTAGCCTGTCGTTATTTTTAGCGCTCGCTTTTTTTTTCCTTTTGAAGACGAGAAACACGCGCTGCTGCTTACATTTGCACTCCCATAAGGTTGCGGCGATACCGCTTTAATGATTCCATGCTGCTAACTGAGCAAATTAAATGCGGAAACTGCGCAGCTGTTCGCACAAAATCAAGTTAGCCAACACTGACACATTCAAGTGTAGCCAAGATCGAGGTGGGTTACTTCTCACTTCTTTAGTCGCTGACATCCTCCGTTCCTCACTACCCTGGCTGTTCAACGGCTAACTATCCCTGTGTAATGCGCATTAAAACGCACGAACACTCACGTGTCGCAGCACCTGAAACTTATGCAGCTTATTTCTATAGGGCACATCCTGTTCCGAAAGCGCCTTTTCGGTGACTGGCAGATCTTATGATGCATGCATTTCTCGAAAAATACGAAAAAGAAACCTTCTTTTAAAAAGGTCCGAAGGCCCTCTCCAAGCGCGAATATGCTGCTGACATTTGTCGTACGCTTACTGAACAGCAGCTCAAAGCTTGTCTTCATTGAAAGCGAAAGCGAATGCTCCTTACAAATGAACAAAACATAAAGTGACATGAGTTCACCCAAAGCTGCGAGATCAATTACGCAGGACGTGGGATAGCCGGCTCTAACGTAGACTACGTTCCTACGTTTCACATCGAAGCAAAGTTGCGCTGGCGATGCTGTGCGGCCAACGCCAAGAAGCGCGCGTCGAGGAAAAGTCCCCTGTTTCGGCGGCGACGCCTGGCGACGGTACGCTGTACTCGCGCCGACGGTGACGGCCTGTTATTGTCGGACTCTTCCGCCGGGCACTGAAAACAGAGGAGGCCCTGGGGGGCTATCGGAGATGGCATTTTAGCGAGAGCGTTCGGAATCGCCGCACGCGATTGGCCAGCGCCGCTCCGCTGTCGTCATCCGCGGGGCGTGCCCCCGGTACACCTACCTATAACCACATTAGAGAAGAGAAACTGTACCGTTGACAGTGCAACGAAAAATAAAAGTAGCGGTGGCGTCCTAAACTAAGATACACGATCAAGTGATGGCGCTGCATGTACTATCATCATTACTGTTTAGATGCAACATGTTTGTTTTGTTTTTGACGCCTACGCCTTCTGGCCTTATTGAGAGCCCCTAGCAGGAAAATTTCAAACTAAAATATGGGGCAAGGTTAGTAGTTCCACTCTACGCGCAACTTGATGGAACGCGCCGCAGCTGGTTTTTTTCGCCACCTGTAGCGACTTGTGGAACGTCGAACCTTCCGGGGCCCCGAGATTTCGGTGTCGTCAAATTGACGTCAATTTCCTGTCAATCATTTTCAAACCGAGCGTGTCGTCTGCTACGCGGAGAACGATTCCCGAGGCCGCTCGCTCGGCGAACGATTTACGAACACTTTGCGAACAGCGGCCGCGGCAGCGGCTCCGCTTGGATTGAAACGGCGGCTGCGGCTGCGCAATGTTGCGTCACAGAGGGAAATGGCGGTCCACTTGGGCGCTGAGTCCTCGCATTGTCGTCGCTGAAATAGGACGCGGAGCAGCTGAAGGTTCGCAATGTATTTGAGGATTTGACAGGAAGTGAATTCCGGCGTCAATTTCGTCTGTCGAAGCGAAGAGTACGTTGGCTGTGCGCCGAGCTTGATCCCGAGAGAGAGAACAACTTTATTTTAGGAAAAAAAAATCCTCGCCGCCACCTCCTCTGCTCCTCTGATAGCCTGGAGTTGTTTCTCCAGGCTTGAGTCGCGGTGAACGGTGTCCCACGCTCCAGGCGAGGGAATGGTCAAGAGATCGGAAATCGGGTGCCAAAGAGCCCGTGGAATTTCGACGGAGAGAAAAGAGCTGCGCGTGTTGATGTTCTTTAATTGCTCCTGGAAGTTTCCAGCGCGCTGTCGGTAGTGAAGAGTTTGTCGGGCTTTCACAGTTGGGGTGCACCTCCAAAAATGCGAGAAGCAGCTCCCTCTGCCTCTGAGCACCCGCGGGCCGAGATGCACGTTTTTGTGCGAGGACATGGCAGCAGCAGACGACGACACGAAATTTAGATATGACGCCACTTACGCGCACGCTTCTCGTTTTTCGCGCCCGCGACACCGCTTAGCGAACCTGCAGAGAACGATATTGATGCTTAAGAGCGTGTTTACGTCTGAGAAGAAGAAAGCACCGTTTTTAAAAGGAGCAGATTTCTTAATTTCTCAGGAGAAACATTTTGGCTTTCAGAAGCAGACGACAAACGGAGTACGTCATCATCCGAGGAGCGCGCCGCTTCCCCATTGGCCGCGCCGGCCGCGCTCCTCCCATTCTCAAAGCATTGCTCAAAGCTATCGCGGACCACCCACTTTTTGACGTCAGTGTTCGGAAAGCGTTCTCGAGCGAACACCCGATCTCCGATAGCCCCCCTGGACGGGCACAAAAACGGGCGGGAGATCATGGCGATGGCGACGATGACGACTTGGCCATTCGTTTTGGCATAGTTTCGCTGGATTCGCTTTGAATGGGGTAGCATACGCGATAAGCGCGGAGTAGCTTACGCGAAACCTTTGAAACATTTGTTGAATATTTTTTAATATTCAGTAATAAAGAATATTGAAATACCAGACCATTTTCTTGAATAATTGTTTCTTAAGCCTACTAAAAAATGCGCGTTTTTCATTTGAAATATATTATACGCACTACAACATAAACACAAATGTGCATAAAAATGACGCTTGCAAAGCTTTTTCTAGTCAACTAGAAGTGACAACTTTGTTGTTGTTTGGGGTTTAACGTCCCAAAACCAGTTCTGATTATGAGAGACGCCGTAGTGGAGGTCTCCGGAAATTTTGATCACCTGGGGTTCTTTAACGTGCACTGAAATCGCACAGCACACGGGCCTCAACATTTCGCCTCCATCGAAATGCAGCCGCCGCGGCCGGGATTCGATCCCGCGACCCTCGGATCAGCAGCCGAGTACCTTAGCCACTAGACCACCGTGGCGGGGCGAAAGTGACAACTTTGTCGACCACTGTTACATAAGAGTTATGTTGGCCACTTACGCTAACATCCTATGCTGTCTCAAAGTTTTCTTAACACTTAATGCATAACCTTCAATGCTATATGCTTAGATTGAACGTTACATTATTATGCCAAATCAAACGTTAATATTACATTGCACTACGAATATTAACGTAATGTTTGAAGTAGAACAGTAAACGTCATATGCATAACGTTGAAAGTTAAAACAACGTTTTTAAAAAAAACATACAACGTTACTTCCAACAGTCAAAATAAAAATGTAGTGTTATTGCAACGTGTTTTGCTGCCTTGGGAGCCGTTCACAAAAACATTACAGACGCTCGCACAGCAGCGCACTAGATCAAAGACGACTGCCGACTACTCTGGCGGCGTGTCTTCTGTCTCCTTTCATAACCCCTTGTTCAATCGTTCCCAAGGTTCCTCCCGATCGACGTATGTCATGCGCATGTCCTCTGTTGAGCAGACGCGCTGGCGCCTTGCAGGATCGCCGAGGGCGAAGAGGGTGTGAGCTTCTGAAGGAGGAGGGCCCACGCATACCGCACATACACCGCACACACGCACAATCGCCACGTGCGGCGAGCAAGTTTCTATACTCGGGTTCTGGGCTCCACAGCCGTTCGTCTGAGGCATAGCTGCGCCGTCCCAATGGTAACAGGCTTCCCAGATTCCGATGGGCAGGGGAAGACATCCACTGTCCAGAGGGATGAACGACCAGGACGGTACTTGCAGCCGTTGACGCTTGTGGCACAGCTGTCTGAAGCCCGGAACAAGAGGGTGCTTTCCAACCTTGTTCAATTTTCAGGTCAGGGTTCAGATACCTCAGAATGGTCTGCTGGTGTTTCTCACACAGAGACTCAACCACACAGTGAGCAAGCACGATCACATCCCCACTGAGTCCCGCCAGGCTTATTTCCCACACAAAAATGATACTTTTACTGAATTCACAGCAGCGCTAAATGCACACATGAATTTGTTACACGCTTCACAAGACGCGATTAAACGGAACTGCGTAAAAACAAAGCACTTCACATGCTACATCAGGACGAAACACAAGGAGTTTAGCGAAACTTGCGAGGTTTGTTCTCGAGCTAGAGCCCTCGGCTTAAGCTAATGGCACCGCCATTGAGAGTTCCCTTTGTTAGATGTATCCCGACAGGACCTTTCTACTAAGCAAGGCTCATGCGCGACACTTTTAGGAAAACGTACTCCGCAGGAATTTGCGAGGACAACAATCTGTTTCTCTGGCGAACTCCGAGGCCTCAAAGTACGCGATATCCTAACATCACACACTATACTGTTTATAGTGTGTGCTATTAGGATATTGTGTCCTTGCGCCTTTTGTGCAAAAGGCTTTCGACAATAAGTCGCTAACAGAGAACCCTGTTCAATTACATGACACATTACTCAAAATAGTTTTGTTTTTCGAAACCTGTCATTGCGTTTTGGTTCCATTTTTTCCACGAATGATTTGAATTCTGACACGCGCGCGAGGTGGTCGTTCTCTCGAAGCTGTCTTGACCACCCAGGGAAGACATAACACGCGTCGGACGTTGCTACCAGGGTCCCTCAATAGTCCTGCCATAATGCGCTTCTCCGTGAATTCCGCGCCTCCAATCTTACAGCGCGGTGGGAATGGTATCTGCACTGCTTCTCTCAATCGCTCTAGAGAACAACGTCCGTCTCTTCCACGGCCGCTGGGTGAGAAAGCCGCGCCTCTGCCTTTACTCAGGAGGCCAGCACGGCGGCACGCCCGATACTAGCGTGCTACATTCCGCTTTGCCTTCTTTTAAGTGCGAATGCACTTCTTAAGCGACCCCGAAAACTCCGCCGGCATCCGCGCTCCTCCTCCTCTCCCCTAGCAACGGCGCGAGGAGCGGAGAGGAGCGTCTGTAGCAACGGCTCAGCGACGTCACGCCCCACGTGACTGCGCGCGCTCCGCCCTCCGCTCCGTGGCTGCGCGCGCCCCGCGCCGGCTCCGCACCGCTCTCCGCGCCGTGACGTCACGGCGCGTTGTGCAGCTGGCGCCTCCGCGCCGTGGCTGCGCGCGCCGCGCCGGCTCCTCGCACCCTCTCCGCGCAGCTGGTGTGCCTCTCCCCCCGTTAGGTTTGCACTCACCCTCGGCCGCCGAATAGGTGCTGATCTGTAGTGACGTGTGTAGTGTGTGTATGTGTGTGTGTGTGTGACGCACTCGCGAGGTGCATTAATGCATCATACGAAAAGCGTGAAGTGTAAAATAAATAAATAATACTTCATATATAAATGTGTGTATGTGTGTACAAATGCATCATGACAACAACACTTTAAATCATTAATTACACTTAATCATCATCATCAGTAAAAGTGCTTTGCACTTAAAAACGGCCAGACCTCTGTGGGTCGGCTGGCGCGTGCTCTCTCGCTGCCGTCTCCTTCGCTCGGCTCTGCAGTTTAGTCGCGCGCGCCCCCTCATAGCATCACCCCGTGCTTCGCACTTCCTCATACTCCCCTTTTTCTTTTTGTTTTGTGGTGTCCCGTTTCTCACTTTCTCGCGTTTATCCGTACTCCTGTCTCTCCGCCTTCCTTTCAGGCGTCGTTTACGCTTGGCGCATTTTCTCGCGCCCTTTTTCGTGAGATCAGCTGACATCTCGTGCTGAGAACATGTCTCGCTCGTCTCAGCTGCAACACGTGCCTTGCGCAATCGGAATTACTTGACCTGAAATCACCGAAGTTCCTGACTTACGGACAGATTATCTGATTCCTGTACACTGTCCTTCCTCAGAGCTACGTAGTTCGCAATGTGGCGAACTATCCTCAACGGCACTGTACACTTCACAAAGCGCCTCAGCAAACGCTTCTGGCTCACCTTCTCTACTGTGGAGAGTCTTCTGTGGAGTTCGGAGAGTCCGTAGTCATATGAACTTCCTAACTAGCTGCTACCGCGATGAGCACACCGCGACTGTTCCTAATCCGTTACAGCTGCGCGTGTGGTACTCTGTTGGCACAGGGCCTCGTATACAAACTCGCAGGTTTCTGTTGCCGCTTCTGGCGCCTCTGCTTCTATGGGTGTACGCTCATTCGGTTCCAACACCAAGACGTTCTCGCACTTACCCTCCAGAGTTTCCGAACCACAATACACATCAGCAAGCGACGTCTCAGCGACATTCTGTGCATGTAGCTCACGAACTTTCGAGCTCGTTATTGCCTCACTTACGCTATCCTTTATCCTCCACGTACAGTAGTCCTTTTCTCACGCAGCATCTGATCTCACCTGTTCGAAAACAGGTAAAGGTAATGCGGGGGAACCGTACGCTATACGGCAGGTTCCCTCTCGAGTGCTCTGAAGTTACCTTTGATAGTTACTCTCGCGACGAGAACACGAGCATTCTCAGCTCCTACGGCTTGTTTGATCCAAGCGTACTTATCCGTGAACATCTCAGGTTCCACGTAAGAGCTGTGAAGCACATCCATTGTAGCGGCGGAATGGCGAAGTACGTGACATGGTTTCCCATTTACCTCAAGGTCGCGTACGTACGGTTCAAGACGCTTCATGCTGTCACCTTTGCCACCTGCGGAAAGAAGCACTATAAGCCTCCGTGCACTGCGCTGCAATGTGTCCTGGTTTGTGACAGTTGTGGCAAAGAAAAGGTTTCCTCCCTTTCAATCCTTGTTGCTACTGTGCCTTAACCTCAGTGGTCTCTTCCGAAGCGGAAGCACTACTCTTAGAGTCACCATCAACCGCAGGTTCGCGCTTATCCTTGACGGGCACTTGTTTCGGCCTACCGGATTTGAAATTGGAATCACTTTTACGAACGTCGTATATTTCGCGAACACTACGCGTCGCAAACGCCGCAACTAGCTCGGCTGCTCTTGATACTATGCTAACATCAAGCCTATCTTGCACCCAGTAGCAGTATCTCACGTTCCCAGGCAACCTTTTATAAAACTGCTCATGTGGGAAACACTGAACAATCTTTCCGTGATCACCGTAGGCCTTTTTGCTCGTTGAGCCATTCTTCAATGATTCACATGAGCTTATACGCAAACTCAGTACATGACTCGTTTCTGCCATTTTTTTTTCGCGGTACTTCCACCGAAACGGTTTCGTGCTGAGCTTATTCTTCCTCATCGACCGGCACTTCACTTTTTGGTATGCGTCGGCTTCCTCTCCATTTAAGCGAGCGATTACTTCAGCCACTTCACAAGGCAACAGTGTAAGCTAGCGCTGTGGCCACGACTAGTGGGAGAATTCTTGCTTCTCGCACGTCCGCACAAATTCATCAAGAAAAGAACAATGTCCTCTCCGAGCTTATAAGGCCGCATTTGGTGTTATCTTTAATGACACGCGTTCTCCTGCGCAAGCTGTTTCCGTCGCTTCTCCGCCCTGTTGCTCCAACGCGTTTCATCTCAATCTCGAGTCGCCTCAGTTTGAGTATGTGTGTGCTCCCTTTCTTCCCTTTCTTCATGCTTATCTCTACGGCTCTGTTCCTCGAGCTCATCTTTACTTTCCCGTTCCTCAAGTTCATTTTTATGTCACCATTCCTGAAGTTCCTCTTGATTGATTGATTGATTGTGGTTCGGCTAGGAAAGGACGCTAATTTCTGCAGCCCATGTAGGGAGCACGGCTAAGCGTCCGTGAGGGTGGGGGAAAGGGAGTGAAAGAGATAGAGAGGAGAGAAAGGCCGTAGTGGAGGGCTCCGGAAATTTAGACCACCTGGGGTTTTTAACATGCACTGACAACGCACAGTACACGGGCCTCTGGCAGTACACGGGCCTCCATCGAAAATGCGACCGCCGCGGCAGGGATCGAACCCACGTTTTTTGGGTGGCAGCCGAGTACCGTAACCACTACACCATAGCGGCGGACCACTCCTCTTTACGTCTCTGTTCTTCCCTCTCTTTTGCCTGACTTTTTTCCTTCTCCTTCTCCCGCATAATCTCCAAGCATTCTGCTAGCTCATCCTCCTCAAGCTCGAGAGCAAGAATAGCCTCGATGTAGTTTGCTAACCATGCATTTCAGCTGAAGCATTTAAGAAACTTGACTGGACTTGACTTGATCAACTCCGGTTTGCAGAGGGCATCGGTCACAACCAGGCGCAACTCTTTCGCAAGCTCCAACAACGCCGGCTTACACAACAACTTCAGGTACATGGCTGTTTTCAGTGCCGCTCTCCCTACTGCACAAGCTATTTTGCCGCAGCCGGACAAGGTGACAAAAATCCACGCTGAACAATGACTAGTCGGCGAAGTACCTCGGGATCGCTCGGTGTTACCATAAATCACCCGGGACATTGCCCACTCATGCATGCGAGTGACAACGCGTGTGTATATTTACACACGCGTTGTCATTTATGCTCCAGGTATTTATGAGATTGCTGCACTCCGACGTCGTAGATCGTGCCGAGTTGCGGATTACATTTAGTTAACGTTCACGCTGCGAATCCTTATAATAGTTCCACTAGGCACAAAAGAAATATCCTACCGACACTACATTGCAGGTCAAGATCCAGTGCCTATATATATGGGGTGGCCGATGAACGGCTCTGGAGCGCGAGCAGTCGGTTTCTTTCAATCAAGAAACTCGCTATAGTCGCGGACAACTTTTCTTGGCAATGGAGGGAAGGCTACAGAGCCAAACTACGCGTGTGCTACCACTTAAACGGTCCCCGAAACGTTTTTTTGACATTGCGTCACTGATTAGGCAACACAATTGTGAAATTATTCACACCATAAATAAAGCTGATGATGCAAAATCTCTTTTAAACGCAAGAAAACGATCACTGGTTCATTTCAATGCCCGTAGCCTCCGCAAGAACATAGATGCAATAAATAACTTCATCGCTTCACTTCAGCATGCCTTCACTTTCATTTGCATATCGGAGACTTGGCTTTCAGACGCCGACAACAACATGAACGGCTTTCCATCTTATCAAGCAGAATATTGCCATCGTCAAAATGATACTCATGGTGGTGCAGCCATTTTCACTTCACAGGATGTCATCTACACGCGTAGATTAGATCTCACATTTAACGTGAACCACTGTGAGTCAGTATGGATAGAAGTCGACCATTCATCACTTAATCACAGTAACAAGAACATGATTCTTGGTTGCATTTATCGCTTACCGTCATCTTCAGTCCATGATTTCCTGCTTGGTTTTGATGACGCACTGTCAAAGCTATCTTTTGAAAATAAGGATATGCTTATCGTCGGTGATATTAACATCAACTTACTAGACACTGATGCCACTTCTTTCACAGCATACACTGACTGCTTCACTGGATTTGGTTTTGAATCGCTCATTACCTCTCCCACTAGATTAGGCTCTCATGGAAACGGTACACTTATTGATCACGTATTGTCAAACTTATCACCATCGCCTTATTCCGCGGTTGTTGATACTGACATAACCGATCACTTCCCAATCTGTCTTACATTTCCTACTGATATGCCCGTAAACGACAGCAACTACTACACTTCAGTGTTTAATGCGGATGCCTTTGTGGAATCCATAAGTAAAACTGATTGGTCGCCAATAAATTCCATGCATGATCCTGAAGCAGCACTAAATAAATTTTGCTCTTATTTTGATGGCAGTCTCGAGTAACACGCGTACTGTGAAATGTAGGAAAAAATATAAATACCCGCACAACCCATGGATGACGGCTGGTCTTCTAAAAAGTCTAAGGACGAAGGAAAACATGTACAAGAAAACAAAACGTCAGCCCTTTAACACTGCACTTGCTAGACGATATAGATGTTACTGTAAATTATTGAACATTTTGCTTAAACGGACAAAAAAAGCTTACTACGAAAGTAAATTTGTACAGAAGGGTCGCGGGATCGAGTCCCGGCCGCAGCGGCTGCATTTCGATGGAGGCGAAATGTTGAGGCCCGTGTGCTGTGCGATGTCAGTGCACGTTAAAGAACCCCAGGTGGTCGAAATTTCCGGAGACCTCCACTACGGCGTCTCTCATAATCAGAACTGGTTTTGGGACGTTAAACCCCACAAAACAACAACAACATAAATTTGTACAGAATAAAAACAACCCAAAAACCAGTGGCAGCTGCTAACTCTTTTCTTATAGGTGCGCGCTCGTCTCCCTCCAGTTTTTCCGACAAGTCACCGCACGAGCTTGTGACGAATTTGACGAACAAACGGCTGTCGAAGCAGACAAAGCAAATGGTGTGCAACGTTTATGCTGCCACCGCGTGCCCATCCGGAGCTCAGCACTGTCGCCGTGCACAAGATAAGTGAGCTGACCGGCGTGATGTGCGTGCCGTGAGCCGGATAAAGGCTGATGCTCTTCGAGGTCCGCTGCTGTCCCCGAAGCGGAGAAAACCCCTCTTCGGTTTCGAACGGCCGTCACAGGAGATACGGAAGGTTCACAACCGAAACTAAGTTTGAAACGCGCTCCGAACCGGACTACATCGCGGAGGAGTACATGTGCAGTAGCTCCGCCCCCGTAGCTTTCCCTTCATTGCCAAGAAAAGTTGTCCGCGACTATAGCAGACGCTGCCTGCGTCAGCATTGTCTCTCGCGGGCGAGGGCGCGTTCGCGTTTTTTGCGAGCTGGGGGGCTATCGGAGATCGGCTGTTCGCTCGAGAACGCTTTCCGAACACTGACGTCAAAAAGTGGGTGGTCCGCGATAGCTTTGAGAATGCTTTGAGAACGGGCGGAGCGCGGCCGGCGCGGACAATGGGGAAGCGGCGCGCTCCTCGGATGATGACGTACTCCGTTTGTCGTCTGCTTCTGAAAGTCAAATGTTTCTCCCGAGAAATTAAGAAAGCTGCTCCTTTTAAAAACGTTGCTTTCTTCTCTCAGACGTAAGCACGCTCTTAAGCATCAATATCTTTCTCTGCAGGTTCGCTAAGCGGTGTAGCGGCGCGAAAAACAAGAAGCGTGCGCATAAGTGGCGTCATATCTAAATTTGGTCTCGTCGTCTGCTGCTCACATGTCCTCGCACAAAAACGTGCATCTCGGCCCGCGGTGCTCAGAGGCAGAGGGAGCTCCTTCTCGCATTTTTGGAGGTGCACCCCAACTGTGAAAGCCCGACAAACTCTTCACTACCGACAGCGCGCTGGAAAGTTCCAGTAGCAAGACATCAACATGCGCATCTCTTTTCTCTCTGTCGACATTCCACGGGCTCTTTGGCACCCGATTTCCGATCTCCTGAGTACTCCCTCGCCTGAAGCGTGGGACACCGTCCTCCGCGACTCAAGCCTGGAGAAACAACTCCAGGCTATCAGACGAGCAGAAGAGGTGGCGGCGAGGATTTTTTTTCCTAAAATAAAGTGTTCTCTCTCTCGGGATCAAGTTCGGCGCACAGCCAACGTACTGTTCGCTTCGACAGGCGAATTGACGCCGGAATTCACTCCTGTCAAATCCCCAAATACATCGCGAACCTCCAGCTGCTCCGCGTCCTATTTCAGCGACGACAATGCGAGGACTCAGCGCCCAAGTGGACCGCCATTTCCCTCTGTGACGCAACATTGCGCAGCCGCAGCCGTCGTTTCAATCCAAGCAGAGCCGCTGCCGCGCCGCTGTTCGCAAAGTGTTCGTAAATCGTTCGTAAACCGTTCGCTGAGCGAGCGGCCTCGGGCATCGTTCTCCGCGTAGCAGACGACACGCTCGGTTTGAAAATGATTGACAGGGAATTGACGTCAATTTGACGACAGCGAAATCTCGGGGCCCCGGAAGGTTCGACGTTCCGGTGGCGAAAAAAACCACCGCGGCGCGTTCATCAAGTGCGCGTAGAGTGGAACTAGTAACCTAGCCCCATATTTTAGTTTGAAGTTTTCCTGCTAGAGGCTCTCAGTAAGGCCAGAAGGCGTAGGCGTCAAAAACAAAGACCATCGTAAGCACTGCCTACAGTTGCGACGTGGTAGGCGTGGCTCAGATCCATATCCCGCAGCTGCTGTTGTTGTGGCGTGCCGAAACTTCAGCAGCGACTCCATGAAGCTCAAACAAGATTGACCGTCGAGGAGGGCCAGCAGGGCGATATAAAGGGCGAACAAGAAACGCTTAATACATCGCCAAGGGTGAGCGAGGCGCTCAAAGGAACATTACAAACGTGCATACAGCAGCGCAATCGAGCGAAGACGATCGCCGACCACTCCGGTGGCCCGTTATCTCTCCCATATTATACCCCGGTCGTGAAGGGCATAGAGTTAATATACTGACTCTAGAGGCAAATCTCCCCATAGGGCCCGTGTATGGGAAGGGGGGTCCCCCGTGGTCGACGCCATCTTGCAACGCTCACGCTATCATTAGGGACAGTAGCCGGTATTAATCTGGCAACAGGGTATGTAAACACATAGATTCCGAAATGGCGCTTAGGCGCGCCAATCTCGAAAGCTACGCGGAAAATAATCAGCGTCGATAGATGGCAGCACCTATCTTGTTTCGATCAGCGCTGGTAAATCAAGCCTTCAAAGAACACGTTTCGTTATCCGGCCGACCTGAACCTTAGAATGTGAACTGTGGCGTCCGTGGAGCTGGGAAGCTCAGTCTCAGCAAGAATCGAGAGACCACACGTGTCGTTGTCAGTGGATGCGGTGCACCCGGCGTGTGTGTCAGTGCAAGCTGTCGATTATCGCCGTGTCCGAGCGGTCCGTGCGCGATGTTCAACGTGCGTACAGAGAACACCTATATAACCGTACGTACGTGTTAAGCATGTTTATTCTCTCTGGTGCAGAAAGCTCTTTCAAGGCACGCCTACTAATCTGAGTTTCTTTGCCTGTACATTGCGGCTGAGGCGGGCTGAGGCATGATCGAACAGCCCGGCTGCCAAGCGGTGCCCTCGAACAACACCGTATCAAACCTGTCCGTCGCTACTCCGCTACGTCACAAGAGAGGGGCCGGTCGTAACAGTAACAACGTAACCGCGCGAATGCGCTATCGCGTCAACCGATGTCACCGCGCGATCACAAAGGTCATATCGGACACCCAAGCAGAGGGAGAATCCGAAAACAAAAATAAAGAGATCCGAAACCACGCTTTATTGAGCTAATGCGTGCATCGTGAAATGTAATATTACATTTTTAGGAAGTGTATTCAGTATGCTTAATATTCGCACTAATCTTCGCAAGATTATTCGTTTTTAAGGAATCAGCATAAGACGACCTACACTTGTTTTAGCACTTTCAGTAATACTTAGGCTGGCCACATTGACACAATTGCAAGAGGGCGGCGCGCGCGAGGCACCGCGGCCCAGCTTTGCCTCTAGAGTCAGTATATTAACTCTATGGTAAAGGGTTTCTGTAGTGTCGAAGGCCGACACTAGGTTCCTTAGTTATGCCTATATGCAATCGAGAGATGGCGCCACCTCTCTATATATATGTGCGTGAGTGCGCGCTAGAGTAAAGCAGTTCTAGCCTCGCATGGGTTGAGTGTATCGTGTCGCTCCTCGTGCCGAAACTACATTCTGGCGACGGGGGTTCCGATCACAGTGCGATGGCTTCCGCCGCAATGGCCGCGCTTTCGCCGCCGCCCCCCTTTCTAGCCACCCCGGGCGTCCCAGCCATACTATGGCGCCGCTGGATAAGCCTCTTTGAAAATTTTCTTTCGGTTCCGGAGCCGCCGACTTGCCCGAGCACCGCCATCGAGCCTGCTGCTGCACGGCCTGGGATCCGAAGGACAACGCATTTTTGATGCGCTTCCGCCACCACCAACCGCGCCGCAGCTACCCACAATCAAGATTTTGACTACCGACGCTACCTCATCCGAATCTTAAGACCGTGGCGCAGTCTCCAAGCAAGATGCAGCCGCTACGAGTCTTCCAGACGTCTACAACGTGGTCCGTGAGATGCTGCACGACATTTCGCCGGCGCACGCAGCATTCGCTTAGAACGACATTTCTTCCATGAGCGCCGTCAGCTACGTGATGAGTCTATGCCCGACTTCGCCCTCGTGCTTCGCGAACTGGCACCGCCTTGTAATTCCGCTGAGCAGGCCAACGATAACAAGTGCAATCAGTTTGTCACTGGCGTTGCATCTCCGCAATTACGATCACCATTGCTGTTAGAGGGTGGCACGTTGACATTCGACAGTGCCGTTGAAATTGTGCTACTTAGCGAGAGAGCCCAGCTTGAGACTCCCCGTTCAGCGCATCATACGCCAACAGGCACGCCAGCATGACGGTACCGGACGAAGCACGGATGATAGCAGTTGCAGCAACGAGGTACGCCCCCTTTATCAGAGCAGCCCCAGCATACCGCACGCTCGTCAAGCTAGCTCGTCATCTTCAGATACGTGCACTACCGATGAAAATCCGCAGGCTTGCGGCAATTGCGGCACATCCCACTGCCAGCTGACCGCATGCCCCGCTCGCGGTAAAACCTGTTTCGCATGCGGCCGCCGTGGTCACTTCATGCAAGTGTGCTGTAGCTCACGCAGAGCAAAAGGACGACGCCCCACTCACATACAAGAAGTAGTTCCTGAACATACTGCATCAAGTGTCATTAGCCTACTCACTGTCCATGCAGACAAGTGCAAGGAAGGCGTCTACATTGATTTCATAGTAGCGCCGGTCGCCTCGGGCTCAAAACCATGCGTTATTAAGTTCTTGGTCGACACGGGATCAGCTGTATCAACTATTTGGGAACAAGCATGTAGAAGCATGATCAAAGAAATTCAGTTGACTAGCTCTGAACTGGTGTTGTTAGACTTCCAACGCCGGCAGATCCCCGTACTGGGCCATTCAAATATCTAGTTCAAAGAAGAAACAGCTGTGATAGCATTCAAATGACCCCCGGAGGGACTTCTGGGTCTGGACGCTGTTCAAGCTTTAGGACTACACAGTGTGGGGGCACAGAAACCGCTGTATATAGGGGCAACGAAGTGCCTGCAAACCCGCCAAGGTTCGGTATGCCAGCTATGTAGTGGGCTATATTTTGCCATTTATTTTCACCGGACCTTGGCCTGGCTAAAGGCGTCCAGCATCAGGTCAAAATGATGTTGTTCCCTTCAGTTGTGCAGAAGCTGACATGCCTACCACTTTCTCTTCGCAAGCCAGTTAGCGACCAGCTTAAGCAGCTTGTCTGATGATATAATTGAAAGAGCTAATGCCTCTGAGTTGATCTCGTCTATAGTTATCCGAGAGACGACAGTATCCGCCTTTGCGTTGACCTTAGAGAGCCCAACAAAGCAATTGTAGTTGACAGCTCCCCCTGCCTCATACGGAAAAGCTACTGCACTCTCTTAATGGTGCACGCCACTTCTCAAAGCTCGATTTGGCCTCTGCCTATTACCAAGTTATGCTTTACCGGATAGCAGACCTCACGGATTTCGTTACGCATGATGGCCTTGTCAGGTTTAAAATAGTGTGCTTTGGGCTGGCGTCGGCTCCAGCCGCATTCCAGCAGCTCATGACTACAATCCTGCAGGGTTGCAAGGGGGTCTCTGCTCCATAGACGATATCATCATCTTTGGCAGGACTGAGGCAGTCAAAGAACTTTTATTTGGTCCTGACGGGGGTACCGTCTGCGGGCCGCACCCGCATTGGAGCCGGGAGACTGAGACTCTTGGCGACTTCGCGGGCTCTCTGGACAGCCCTGAGCTGCTCTTCCTTGGCGGAGCTGGTGATACGTCGGAGCCAGTCTTCCTCCGTGGAGGGAGACCCTGAGCCCCCGCGCAAGTCGTGGCACTGCCACAGCATGTGCTGAAGAGTGCATCTGGGATGTCCACAACGCAGACAGCCTGGGCTGATGCCTTCTATGAAACTTGACTGAATAAATGGAGACGGAAACGTCTCCGTCTGCACCATACGCAAAGTGGTTGCCTGCGGTCTGTTTGAGTCTCGGTCTGGAAGCGGAAACTTCCGACGCCCCAATTGATAGTGCTTACGAATTTCGTTAAATGTGATGAGAGGGTCCCTTCTCCACTGCCCTCTGTCAGCCTTCGAGAGCCTACTTCCGGCGCGGTGTGTAAGACCTCGCGCCTGGAAATGTGCAAGTTCGTTGGCGTTAGGGACGGCTTCATGAGCATCTAAAAGTGCGGCTTTTTGGGCTAGTTGGTTAGATGCATTTGAAGGAAACAGCGCTAGAAGACACGGATGTGCTCGTGTTTTTGTCTTCTTTGTCCGTGTCTTCGAGTGCAATGCTTCCTCCAAATGCATGAGCATCGCTGCCCACGTGACCGGGTACCAGATTAGGGGCTTTTTGCCTGTCCAAGATGCAGCAGAGAGAACGCGAGTGGCTTCTTTGCATACCGAGCCTTTCATGAATGCTCTGGTGGCAGCTCGCTAGTCGGTGAATATAGTGGAACGGTTCGTGGTGGTCATGGCGATGGCTGCTGCACCTGTTCGGCTTTATCGGCATCTGTGCTTTTAGTCGTAAGCGATGTCAGCAGCTCCCCCCGCAGCGACGTAGCCGCTAAATAAAGTGATTTGAAGCTGCGTATTTTCCAGCGTTTTGCTATACTGCGTCTCGCTTCTCACATTCGTAGCAAGTTGGGGTCTATTATGGCTGGCACGTCTGTCGTTGTTGCTAGTTTTCTGGTGGTTTCCTCGTGGGTGTTTCGGATAAAGTTTGGCCACTCAGCTGCGCTTTCTATTCGATCTGGATGTCCTAATTTTTCGCTGAAAGCTGTTCAGTCAGTTATTGTTGCCGTGCCAATTGGCCGTCTTATTAGAGGTGAATTTAAGGATAGGCCAATGATGTTGTAGTCGCTGCCTAATTTCATCAGAATTAGTCCATGTGATCAGGTCTAGGTAGTTCGTAAAAGTAAGGTCTGGGGAAGTATCTCTAGTCACGCTGTTTCCCGTGCGCGTCGGTTTGTCTAAGAGTGTGGCGAGCCATAATCTATTGTTTTCGGTGGCCTCCAGCAGGTTTTACCCTTTACGAGAGTCCTTAGGGTACCCTCATCCCGTATGAGGTGACTGATGTCACCCAGCACGACCAGTCTGTCTCTGGCATTTGCCATTTGGGTTACATGTGTTATCAGGTCTCTGAAATCTACGTCGCGTTCTCTAGGAGAGCTATATATATTAACGATGACTGTCTTAGATTTGTTCCTTTTGTACGGCCAGACAGTAATAATTTGGTGTTGTATGGTGTAGTTAGGCATGCTTGTGAGGCTGAGCGCGACATCTTTCCGCACCAGAGTTGCGATTTTCGGGTAATTAGGGTCGATGTGGGGGTTGTACCCTCTCATATTGTGGAATTTAGTTCCAATTTCCTGAAGACAGATTACATCAGGCTGGATTGGCGTCGAGTGTATGTATTGGGATAACGCGG
>JABSTT010002359.1:0-52908 GCA_013339685.2 Hyalomma asiaticum
TCACACCGGAGAGCCTACCCCACTGTAGGGTTGGTTACTTTTCGCTACAATTACCCCCGGATGCAAAGGGAGCTGTCTGGCGACCTAGCAGTTCGTTACTATGAGTGGATCATAGTACGGCTTGAGGCGCTTGAGGTTGACGATGTCGCGTCCACGACGGCGCATGTCCGAAGACGGGTCGACGGGTTCAATCACGTAGTTGACAGGTGATGCGCGTTCAACAACTCGATAGGGGCCTTCATACTTTGGCAGTAACTTTGAGGAGAGGCCAGGCGCAGCGGTAGGAATGGAGAGCCACACCAGCGCTCCAGGGAGGAAGGTGGGTGCAGAGGTAGGGTCGCCGCGAATGCTCTTCTTACGCTCTTGGTCGCTGGACGTAAAGGCCCGTTCGAGGTCGCGGCACTCCTCGGCGTACCTCACTGTGTCAGATATGGGCGCATACTCAGAAGTATGTGGGCGGTACGGTAGAATTGTGTCCATAGTGTGCGACGGGTGCCGACCGTACAGTAGAAAATAGGGTGAAAAGCCCATGGTGCTCTGCGTAGCGGTGTTGTACGCGTAGGTCACAAATGGTAGAATGATGTCCCAATTCGTGTGGTCCGAGGCGACGTACATTGAAAGCATGTCGCCGAGCGTGCGGTTGAAGCGCTCCGTAAGCCCATTGGTTTGATGGTGGTACGCCGTAGTCGTACGGTGAACCACGTGGCACTCTTTAAGAATAGCTTCAACGACTTCAGAAAGGAAGACACGACCGCGATCACTGAGTAGCTCCTGGGGTGGCCCGTGACGTAAGATGAACCGATGAAGCAAGAAGGAGGCAACGTCGCGCGCTGTAGCTGCCGGGAGCGCAGCAGTTTCAGCGTATCGCGTGAGGTGGTCAACTGCGACAATAACCCAGCGCTTTCCAGCAGCTGTCATGGGAAGGGGCCCGTACAAATCAATGCCGACCCGCCCAAAGGGCCTGCTAGGACAAGGTAAAGGCTGCAGACCCGGCGGCGAAAGGCGAGGTGGAGATTTCCGGCGCTGGCAATCGGGGCAAGAGCGCACGAACTTCTGAATGTAGCGGTACATTCCGCGCCAGTAGTAACGCTGTTGAAGGCGTTGGTAGGTCTTGAATGTGCCGGAGTGTGCGCACTGTGGATCGGTGTGGAAAGCCGTGCATATTTCGGAACGCAGGCTGCGACGTACTACTAATAGCCACTGGCGGCCGTCGGGGCTGTAATTGCGGCGGTGGAGGAGGTCGTCGCGAATGGCGAAATCTTGAGCTTTACGGCGCTTTGCGCGAGTGGTTGGTGTCGATGGATCAGACAGCAAGCCTATTATCGAGGCAATCCACGGTCCTTGCGCTGCTCGGCGGCGATGGTGTCAAGGTCAATAGATGAAACAGTAACCTCGGATACTGAGCAGCGAGCATTGTCGTCAGCCAAGGGAGAGCGCGAGAGGGCATCGGCGTCCGAATGTTGTCGTCCACTGCGGTACAGCACGCGGATATCGTAGTCCTGTAGGCGAAGTGCCCAACGTGCAAGACGGCGGAGGGATCCTTTAATGACGACAGCCAACAAAGGGCGTGGTGGTCCGTGACGACATCAAATGGGTGACCATACAGGTAAGGTCGGAACTTTGCAAGAGCCCATATGATTGCCAGGCATTCTTTTTCTGTGACGCTGTAATTGGTCTCGGCTTAGTAAGCGTACGACTTGTGTAGGCCACAACATATTCAGGGAACCCTGGTTTGCGCTGCGCAAGGACAGCGCCGAGGCCCACACCGCTAGCGTCCGTGTGTACCTCTGTAGGAGCCGTGGGATCGTAGTGGCGCAGTACGGGCGGAGACGTCAACAAACGACGGAGCTTTAGGAACGCGTCGTCGCATTCTGACGACCACGAGTCGAGGGGCCCGTTACTTCCGAGGAGCTTCGTTAGCGGCGATATGATGGCGGCGAAATTCCGAATGAAACAACGCCCCCTTCGATGATCATGCTGACATGATCAACGAAGGGGGCGTTGTTTCCTTCAAGAAGCAGTGGTTGGCAGGCGGTGGGAAGCCAGCTGACTCAAGCGGCGCCATTTCCCCGAGTGGTTTCCAGGCGGCCGTCACACCCCGCAGGGCCCTGACCGAGGACGAGTGCCACTGCCTGTATCGCAAAATATATGGTTTCTGAGCATGTAGCCTTCTCTGTTGCTGCCATGCCCACTGTCGTGAGACGGTAAGGGTGCAGATATAAAAGCCCCAAGGTGGTCACGGCGAACCGACGTCACTCCATGATAATTCCATGCTGATATGATCATCTAAGCTGGCGTTGTTTCCTTGAAGAAGCAGAGGTTGGCAGGCTGCGTTGATGACCAGGCGGCGGGAAGGCTGCTGACTCAAGCGGCGCCATTGGCCCGAGTGGTTTCCAGGTGGCCGTCACACACCGCAAGGCCCTGACCGAGGACGAGTGCCACTGCCTGTATCGCAGAACAAAATGGTTTCTGAGCATGTTGCCTTTGTAAAGGGCGTTTATTGAAGGCTGGCGTCAGACCCGACCGGTAGCTTGTTCAACGGCTGAAAGCACGAGCCCCGAGAGCGAGCGGCGAGCACGAGCAGTGCGCGTTAGATCCAGACCCACTAGATCACACCGGAGAGCCTACCCCACTGTAGGGTTGGTTACTTTTCGCTACAATTACCCCCGGGATGCAAAGGGAGCTGTCTGGCGACCTAGCAGTTCGTTACTATGAGTGGATCATAGTACGGCTTGAGGCGCTTGAGGTTGACGATGTCGCGTCCACGACGGCGCATGTCCGAAGACGGGTCGACGGGTTCAATCACGTAGTTGACAGGTGATGCGCGTTCAACAACTCGATAGGGGCCTTCATACTTTGGCAGTAACTTTGAGGAGAGGCCAGGCGCAGCGGTAGGAATGGAGAGCCACACCAGCGCTCCAGGGAGGAAGGTGGGTGCAGAGGTAGGGTCGCCGCGAATGCTCTTCTTACGCTCTTGGTCGCTGGACGTAAAGGCCCGTTCGAGGTCGCGGCACTCCTCGGCGTACCTCACTGTGTCAGATATGGGCGCATACTCAGAAGTATGTGGGCGGTACGGTAGAATTGTGTCCATAGTGTGCGACGGGTGCCGACCGTACAGTAGAAAATAGGGTGAAAAGCCCATGGTGCTCTGCGTAGCGGTGTTGTACGCGTAGGTCACAAATGGTAGAATGATGTCCCAATTCGTGTGGTCCGAGGCGACGTACATTGAAAGCATGTCGCCGAGCGTGCGGTTGAAGCGCTCCGTAAGCCCATTGGTTTGATGGTGGTACGCCGTAGTCGTACGGTGAACCACGTGGCACTCTTTAAGAATAGCTTCAACGACTTCAGAAAGGAAGACACGACCGCGATCACTGAGTAGCTCCTGGGGTGGCCCGTGACGTAAGATGAACCGATGAAGCAAGAAGGAGGCAACGTCGCGCGCTGTAGCTGCCGGGAGCGCAGCAGTTTCAGCGTATCGCGTGAGGTGGTCAACTGCGACAATAACCCAGCGCTTTCCAGCAGCTGTCATGGGAAGGGGCCCGTACAAATCAATGCCGACCCGCCCAAAGGGCCTGCTAGGACAAGGTAAAGGCTGCAGACCCGGCGGCGAAAGGCGAGGTGGAGATTTCCGGCGCTGGCAATCGGGGCAAGAGCGCACGAACTTCTGAATGTAGCGGTACATTCCGCGCCAGTAGTACCGCTGTTGAAGGCGTTGGTAGGTCTTGAATGTGCCGGAGTGTGCGCACTGTGGATCGGTGTGGAAAGCCGTGCATATTTCGGAACGCAGGCTGCGACGGTACTACTAATAGCCACTGGCGGCCGTCGGGGCTGTAATTGCGGCGGTGGAGGAGGTCGTCGCGAATGGCGAAATCTTGAGCTTTACGGCGCTTTGCGCGAGTGGTTGGTGTCGATGGATCAGACAGCAAGCCTATTATCGAGGCAATCCACGGGTCCTTGCGCTGCTCGGCGGCGATGGTGTCAAGGTCAATAGATGAAACAGTAACCTCGGATACTGAGCAGCGAGCATTGTCGTCAGCCAAGGGAGAGCGCGAGAGGGCATCGGCGTCCGAATGTTGTCGTCCACTGCGGTACAGCACGCGGATATCGTAGTCCTGTAGGCGAAGTGCCCAACGTGCAAGACGGCCGGAGGGATCCTTTAATGACGACAGCCAACAAAGGGCGTGGTGGTCCGTGACGACATCAAATGGGTGACCATACAGGTAAGGTCGGAACTTTGCAAGAGCCCATATGATTGCCAGGCATTCTTTTTCTGTGACGCTGTAATTGGTCTCGGCTTAGTAAGCGTACGACTTGTGTAGGCCACAACATATTCAGGGAACCCTGGTTTGCGCTGCGCAAGGACAGCGCCGAGGCCCACACCGCTAGCGTCCGTGTGTACCTCTGTAGGAGCCGTGGGATCGTAGTGGCGCAGTACGGGCGGAGACGTCAACAAACGACGGAGCTTTAGGAACGCGTCGTCGCATTCTGACGACCACGAGTCGAGGGGCCCGTTACTTCCGAGGAGCTTCGTTAGCGGCGATATGATGGCGGCGAAATTCCGAATGAAACAACGCCCCCTTCGATGATCATGCTGACATGATCATCGAAGGGGGCGTTGTTTCCTTCAAGAAGCAGCGGTTGGCAGGCGGCGGGAAGCCAGCTGACTCAAGCGGCGCCATTTCCCCGAGTGGTTTCCAGGCGGCCGTCACACACCGCAGGGCCCTGACCGAGGACGAGTGCCACTGCCTGTATCGCAAAACAATATGGTTTCTGAGCATGTAGCCTTGTCTGTTGCTGCCATGCCCACTGTCGTGAGACGGTAAAGGGTGCAGATATAAAAGCCCCAAGGTGGTCACGGCGAACCGACGTCACTCCATGATAATTCCATGCTGATATGATCATCGAAGCGGGCGTTGTTTCCTTGAAGTAGCAGCGGTTGGCAGCCGGCATCGATGACCAGGTGGCGCTAAGCCAGCTGACTCCAGCGGCGCCATTGCCTCGTGTGGTTTCCAAGTGGCCGTCACACACCGCAAGGCCCTGACCGAGGACGAGTGCCACTGCCTTTATCGCAGAACAAAATGGTTTCTGAGCATGTTGCCTTGTCTGCTGCTGCCATGCCCACTGTCGTGAGACGGTAAAGGGTGCAGATTTAAAAGCCCCAAGGTGGTCACAGCGAACCGACGTCACTCCATGATAATTCCATGCTGATATGATCATCGAAGCGGGCGTTGTTTCCTTGAAGTAGCAGCGGTTGGCAGCCGGCATCGATGACCAGGTGGCGCGAAGCCAGCTGACTCAAGCGGCGCCATTGCCTCGAGTGGTTTCCAGGTGGCTGTCACACACCGCAGGGCCCTGAGCAAGGACGAGTGCCGCTGCCTGTATCGCAAAACAAAATGGTTTCTGAGCATGTTGCCTTGTCCGCTGCTGCCATACTCACTGTCATGAGACGGTAAAGGGTGCAGATTTAAAAGCCCCACCCAAGGTGGTCACGGGAACCGACGTCACTCTATGATGATTCCATGCTATATGATCTTCGAAGGGGGTGTTGTTTCCTTGAAGACGCATGGTTGGGAGGCGGTGTCGATGACCAGGCGGCGGGAAGCCAGCTGACTGAAGCGGCGTCATTGCCCCGAGTAGCGTCCACGTGGCCGTCACACACCGCAGGGCCCTGCACGAAGACGAGTGCCACTGCCTGTATCGCAAAACAAAATGGTTTCTGAGCATGTTGCCTGGTCCGCTGCTGCCATGCCCACTGTCGTGAAACGGAAAAAGATGCAGATTTAAAAGCCCCAAGGTGGTCACAGGAACCGACGTCACTACATGATAATTCCATGCTGACATGATCATCGAAGGGGGCGTTGTTTCTTTGAAGAAGCGGCGGTTGGCAGGCGGCGGGAAGCCAGCTGACTCAAGCGGTGCCATTGGCCCGAGTGGTTTTCATGTGACCATCACACACCGCAGGGCCCTGGCCGAGGACGAGTGCCACTGCCTGTATCGCAGAACAAAAGTTTCTGAGCAAGTTCCCTTGTCTGCTGCTGCCATGCCCACTGTCGTGAGACGGTAAAGGGTGCAGATTTAAAAGACCCAAGGTGGTCACGGGAACCGACGTCACTCTATGATGATTCCATGCTGATACGATCATTGAAGGGGGCGTTGTTTCCTTGAAGAAGCAGCGGTTGGCAGGCGTTGTCGGTGACCAGGCGGCGGGAAGCCTGCTCACTGAAGCGGCGCCATTGCCCCGAATTGCGTCCAGGTGCCCGTCACACACCGCAGGGCCCTGACCGAGGACGAGTGCCATTGCCTGTATCGCAAAACAAGATGGTTTCTGAGCATGTTGCCTTGTCTGCTGCTGCCATGCCCACTGTCGTGAGACGGTAAAGGGTGCAGATTAAAAGCCCCAAGGTGGTCACGGTGAACCGACGTCACTCCATGATAATTCCATGCTGATATGATCATCGAAGCGGGTGTTGTTTCCTTGAAGTAGCAGCGGTTGGCAGGCGGCATCGATGACCAGGTGGCGCGAAGCCAGCTGACTCATGCGGCGCCATTGCCACGAGTGATTTCCAGGTGGCCGTCACACACCGCAGTGCCCTGACCGAGGACGAGTGCCACCGCCTGTATCGCAAAACATTATGGTTTCTGAGCTTGTAGCCTTTTCTGTTGCAGCCATGCCCACTGTCGTGAGACGGTAAAGGGTGCAGATATAAAAGCCCCAATGTGGTCACGGCGAACCTACGTCATCCATGAAAATTCCATGCTGATATGATCATTTAAGCGGCCGTTGTTTCCTTGAAGAAGCAGAGGTCAAGCGGCGCCATTGCCCCGAGTGGTTTCCAGGTGGCCGTCACACACCGTAAGGCCCTGACCGAGGACGAGTGCCACTGCGTGTATCGCAGAAGAAAATGGTTTCTGAGCATCTTGCCTTGTCTGCTGCTGCCATGGCCACTCTCGTGAGACGGTAAAGGGTGCAGATTTAAAAGACCCAAGGTGGTCACGGGAACCGACGTCACTCTATGATGATTCCATGCTGATACGATCATTGAAGGGGGCGTTGTTTCCTTGAAGAAGCAGCGGTTGGCAGGCGTTGTCGGTGACCAGGCGGCGGGAAGCCTGCTCACTGAAGCGGCGCCATTGCCCCGAATTGCGTCCAGGTGCCCGTCACACACCGCAGGGCCCTGACCGAGGACGAGTGCCATTGCCTGTATCGCAAAACAAGATGGTTTCTGAGCATGTTGCCTTGTCTGCTGCTGCCATGCCCACTGTCGTGAGACGGTAAAGGGTGCAGATTTAAAAGCCCCAAGGTGGTCACGGTGAACCGACGTCACTCCATGATAATTCCATGCTGATATGATCATCGAAGCGGGTGTTGTTTCCTTGAAGTAGCAGCGGTTGGCAGGCGGCATCGATGACCAGGTGGCGCGAAGCCAGCTGACTCAAGCGGCGCCATTGCCTCGAGTGGTTTCCAGGTGGCTGTCACACACCGCAGGGCCCTGACCAAGGACGAGTGCCGCTGCCTGTATCGCAAAACAAAATGGTTTCTGAGCATGTTGCCTTGTCCGCTGCTGCCATGCTCACTGTCATGAGACGGTAAAGGGTGCAGATTTAAAAGCCCCACCCAAGGTGGTCACGGGAACCGACGTCACTCTATGATGATCCCATGCTGATACGATCATCGAAGGGGGCGTTGTTTCCTTGAAGAAGCAGCGGTTGGCAGGCGGTGTCGATGACCAGGCGGCGGGAAGCCTGCTCACTGAAGCGGCGCCATTGCCCCGAGTGGCGTCCAGGTGCCCGTCACACACCGCAGGGCCCTGACCGAGGACGAGTGCCATTGCCTGTATCGCAAAACAAGATGGTTTCTGAGCATGTTGCCTTGTCCGCTGCTGCCATGCCCGCTGTCGTGAGACGGTAAACGGTGCAGATTTAAAAGCCCCAAGGTGGTTACGGGAACCGACGTCACTCCATGATAATTCCATGTTGATATGATCATCGAAGGGGGCGTTGTTTCCTTGAAGGAGCAGCGGTTGGCAGGCGGCGGGAAGCCAGCTGACTCAAGAGGTGCCATTGACCCGAATGGTTTCCAGGTGGCCATGACACACCACAGGGCCCTGAACGAGGAGCAGTGCCATTGGCTGTATCTCAAAACAAAGTGGTCTCTGAGCATATTTCCCTGTCGGCTGCTGCCATGCCCACTGTCGTGAGACGGTAAAGGGTGCAGATTAAAAGCCCCATGGCGGTCACGGGAACCGACGTCACTCCATGATCATTCCATGCTGATATGATCATCGAAGGGGGCGTTGTTTCCTTGAAGAAGCAGCAGTTGGCAGGCTGCGTACCTACCGCATTGAGAGCGTCCGCTTCCGATGCGGTAGGTACCGGGTTCAAATCCCAGTGCCGGCCGGACACCCACCAGCGCTCGGTTTACGTACTTATCTCGAAAGGTGGCCCCATAAGGACGTGACAGGTCCCCTGGGCACACCTTACCCACCACGGCCTTTTTGAAATAGTTGAGCGTCCGCCTTGCTGTGGTAGGCAGAGAGGCATCCGCCACTGCCGCCGGGTACCTACCGGTAAAATAGGGACAAGCGCGCTTCCGCCTGGTGCTCGGCTGTTGGAAGGTACTGTACGGTTGGGAGGTCACCCACCCTTGTGGGAAATGCCTTAAATTAAGGTCACTCCTTTTAACCGCAACGGTGGCGCAATGGTAGAGCGTGCGCTTCCGATGCGGTAGGTACCGGGTTCAAATCCCAGTGCCGGCCGGACACCCACCGGTTTAAAAACGGGTAGAGGAGTACACACCTGGCGCTCGGTTTACGTGTACTTATCTCGAAAGGTGGCCCCATAAGGACGTGGCAGGTCCCCTGGGCACACCTTACCCACCACGGCCTTGGTGAAATAGTTGAGCGCCCGCCTTGCTGTGGTAGGCAGAGAGGCATCCGCCACTGCCGCCGGGTACCTACCGGTAAAATAGGGACAAGCGCGCTTCCGCCATGGTGCTCGGCTGTTGGAAGGTACTGTACGCTTGGGAGGTCACCCACCCTTGTGGGAAATGGGCGGCATGGGACCGCCCGACCTTAAATTAAGGTCACTCCTTTTTTTCTTTTTTTTTGACCAGGCGGCGGGAAGCCGGCTGGCTCAAGTGGTGCCAAGACAAGATGGGATCGCAAAACAAGATGGGTTGTGAGCATGTTGCCTTGCCCGCTCCTGCTATGCCCACTGTCGTGAGACGATATAGGGTGCAGTTTTAAAAGCCCCAAGGTGGTCACGGGAACCGACATCACTCCATGATAATTCCATGCTGATATGATCATCGACGGGGGCGTTATTTCCTTGAAGAAGCAGTGGTTTGCAGCTGGTGTCGATGACCAGGCGGCGGGAAGCCAGCTCACTGAGGCGGCGCCATTGCCCTCAGTGGCGTCCAGGTGCCCGTCACACACCGCAGGGCCCTGGCCGAGGACGAGTGCCACTCCCTGTATCTCAAAACAAAATGGTTTCTGAGCATGTTGCGTTGTCCGCTGCTGCCATGCCCACTGTCGTGAGACGGTAAATGGTGCAGATTTAAAAGCCCCAAGGTGGTCACGGGAACCGACGTCACTCCATGATCATTCCATGCTGATATGATCATCGAAGAGGGCCTTGTTTCCTTGAAGAAGCAGCGGTTGGCAGGCGGCTGGAAGCCAGCTGACTAAAGCAGCGTCATTGCCCCGAGTGGTTTCCAGGTGGCCGTCACCCACCGCAGGCCCTGACCGAGGACGAGTGCCACTGCCCGTATCGCAAAACAAAATGGTTTCTGAGCATGTTGCCTTGTCCACTGCTGCCATGCCCACTGTCGTGAGACGGTAAAGGGTGCAGATTTAAAAGCCCCAAGGTGGTCACGGGAACTGACGTCACTCCATGATCATTGCATGCTCATATGATCATCGAGAGGGGGGGTTGTTTTCTTGAAGAAGCAGCGAATGGCAGGCGGCGGCAAGCCAGCAGACTCAAGAGGTGCCTGTTTCCTTGAAGAAGCAGCGGTTGCCAGGGCGGCTGGACGCCAGCTGACTAAAGGAGCGTCATTGCCCCGAGTGGTTTCCAGGTGGCTGTCACCCACCGCAGGGCCCTGACCGAGGACGAGTGCCACTGCCCGTATCGCAAAACAAAATGGTTTCTGAGCATGTTGCCTTGTCCACTGCTGCCATGCCCACTGTCGTGAGACGGTAAAGGGTGCAGATTTAAAAGCCCCAAGGTGGTCACGGGAACTGACGTCACTCCATGATCATTGCATGCTCATATGATCATCGAGAGGGGGGGTTGTTTTCTTGAAGAAGCAGCGAATGGCAGGCGGCGGCAAGCCAGCAGACTCAAGAGGTGCCATTGCCCCGAATGGTTTCCGGGTGGCCATGACACACCACAGGGCCCTGACCGAGGAGGAGTGCCCCTGGCTGTATCGCAAAACAAAGTGGTCTCTGAGCATATTGCCCTGTCCGCTGCTGCCATGGCCACTGTCGTGAGACGGTAAAGGTTGCAGATATAAAAGCCCCAAGGTGGTCACGGTGAACCGACGTCACTCCATGATAATTCCATGCTGATATGATCATCGAAGCGGGTGTTGTTTCCTTGAAGAAGCAGCGGTTGGCAGGCTGCGTCGATGACCAGGCGGCGGGAAGCCTGCTGACTCAAGCGGCGCCATTGCCCCGAGTGGTTTCCAGGTGGCCGTCACACACCGCAGGGCCCTGAACGAGGACGAGTGTCACTGCCTGTATCGCAAAACAAAGTGGTTTCTGAGCATGTTGCCTTGTCCGCTGCTGCCATGCCCACTGTCATGAGACGGTAAAGGGTTGTTGGGTATCGGGTGTCTCAGCTTGCGGCTGCATCTGCGCAGAGCTGATAGTCGAAGCGGACAAGGCGACGGTGAGTTAAGGTAACTTTATATACAGAATAAACAGAGGCGTTACATTTTCGGGACTGGGGCCGACAGCTTATTGGGCTCGCACTGGAAGCGATGACGACCCGGGATTTCTTCAGTCGCTCTCCCTCGTCCCTCCGCGGCTTGCTTCTTTTATAGCCCCTTTTGACCCCTTGCATCAGCCAGTAGGTCGAAGCCTCCAATCAGGAACCGCCGTTGGTTGCTGGCCGGGATCCGACCCGTGGGTGAGAGGGCTTGCGCGCAGGTGCGTGAGGAATTGCCGTCGATTGCGTCAGGCGCACCGCAAGAGTAGCCGTGGATTGCATCAGACAGTCTACCGATGTTGACGCCACTTGCATCAGACGTTCTACCAGCTTAAATACTTTGCCGGAGCAATGAAGGTTGGAGTTGAGAGCCCTGGCATTACAGCACCCCCGCCGCCAGACAATGCGCCGGAAAGACGAGCTGCTTCCACGTGGCTCGGATGCCGGGCGTGCTCGTTCGCCAGTTCCATCCAGGTTCACCTCCAGTGCCCTCCGGACAGATGGCCCCTGGCTCCGTTCCGTTAACAGATCCCATTCTTCAGGCAGGATCCCAGCTCCACTGGCTTGTCGCCAAGATGAGTCGACTAGCTTCGCTCGTCTCTTCTGACGATCTTTGGCCGCAAGACTTGTTGATGGTTCTGCAACTTGTCAAGAACGGTTCGACAGCAGGCAACACACGACACAAGCAAGTGCCTTCAGTCACCCGACAGATCACCAGACATAATATTGCATAATATATTCCTAGCTGTGTCTATCGAAATTTCGTTCCCTCTACATCAAGAGGCACATGTGGGACACAAAACTCTTAAAACCAGAACTCAGAATATTACACGTGCTACAAACGCAATGAAATAGAATACAAAATGAAGTTGGCCCCTTGAGATCACTCAGGATAGGATCGCTCGGCTGAGGCCGCAATGAGGACAAAATTTTGCCCCGATCCGCCAGCGAAAGACCGAAAGGATAACTGAAGATGGTACTGATTAGAACGCACGGCTCAGAGCGTCTGCGTTAGCCTTTAGCTTTCCTTTCTTGTAACGAACGTCTAAGTTGTGCTGCTGGAGTATCATGCTCCACCTCAGTAACCGGCCACTTTTAGACGACATGTTATTCAACCAGGTTAGAGGACAGTGGTCCGTTTCGACCACAAACTTCGAACCGGAGACATAACAGGCCAGCTTTTGAACGGCCCAAACCAGGCAGGCGCATTCCTTTTCTGAGGTACTATATGCCTCTTCCCTGCAGCTCAGCTTTCGGCTTAAATACAAAACTGGTCTTTCGTTACCACCGCTTGTCTTCCTGGCACAGTATAGCTCCCATTCCGCGATCACTCGCGTCGCACTGAATGATAAAGCCTTTGGAAAAGTCGGGTGCCATGAGAACGGGCTTTTCGCTTAAGGCTTGTTTCAGCGTGCAGAACGCTTTCTCTTTTCCTGAGTCCCACGTCACTTTAACCGGCTCCGACTTCCGAAGTGCATCAGTTAAAGGGCTGGCAATGCTAGAGTAATTCGGCACGTAATGCTGATAGTATCCAGCTAGGCCCAAGAAAGCCCTTATCTCTGATTTGCTGGTAGTTCGTGGATAGTTCATGACGGCGGCTACCTTAATTTCTGAAGGCCTACGCCGGCGACGCCCCACAACGTGTCCCAGGTAAGACACCTCACTGCATCCTAGGTGGCATTTAGCAGGTTTCGCGGTAAGATCTGCTTCTTTCAACTTGTTCAACACGACTCGCAAATGCTCGATATGTTCTTCCCAGCTGTTTGAGAATATGGCGACATCGTCGAGATACGGAAGTGCGAACTCGGACAGGCCATTAAGAGCGCGGTCCATTAGACTAGAAAAACAATAAGGCGCATTTTTCAGTCCAAAACTCAGCATGAGTGGACGATACGTTCCGAATGGAGAAACGAACGCGGCGTACCGGCTAGCGCGCTCCGTAAGAGGGACCTGCCAATACCCTCGCACGAGGTCTAACGTGGAAATGTAATTTGACTTTGACACCGTTTCCACCCTTTCCTCTAGATTTGGTATCGGGTAAGTCTGGTCTCTAGTTATGGCGTTAAGACGACGATAGTCGATGCATGGTCTAGGATCTTTTCCCGGCACTTGAACCAATATTAGAGGAGATGTATAGTCACTCTCACCCGGTACTATGACTCCCAACTCAAGCATTCTATCGATCTCACCTTTCATGATCTGCTTTTGCACAGGGGAACACCGATACGGCTTACTACGAATTGGTTCCTCAGACGTAAGCTCGATGTCGTGTTTAATCACCGTCGTGTTTCCGGGACGGTCGGAAAACACTTCTTTAAATTCTGAAACAATCCTTCTCAAATCTTCCTTCTGGGCTTCACTTAACCTTGGCTCCAGGTTCAGCTGTTCCAACATTACCTCTGAACCCCTTTCGGTTAGATCCCTAGAAGTAAGAATGTCCGCTCCTTCCTCCTCTGAAGCATTCAAAAGCAGATTTACGACCGCTTGACATTGAACGTATGGTTTCATCAAGTTGCTGTGGTAAATTTTGTTAGACCGCCTTCCTAACTTCACTTCGTAGTTGGTATCAGAAAGCTTAGATATTACTTTAGCGGGCCCCTCCCAGTGAACCTCAAGCTTGTTCTTCTTGGACGGCCGCAGCAACATTACCTGACTTCCCACTTCGAAGGTACGTTTTTTTGCTAATTTGTCGTAGTACTCCTTCGACAATACTTGTGCCGCCTTCATATGGCTCTCCACAAGATCTTTTGTTTTTCCGAGCCTCTGAAGGAGGTCCAAAACATAGGCAACTACATTAGGGTCCTCATCAAATCC
Source organism: Hyalomma asiaticum (assembly GCA_013339685.2). Classification (NCBI taxonomy): domain Eukaryota; kingdom Metazoa; phylum Arthropoda; class Arachnida; order Ixodida; family Ixodidae; genus Hyalomma; species Hyalomma asiaticum. Next base: position 13,744 of record JABSTT010002359.1, read on the forward strand.
GTCCCAGGATTCGCGTAGCATTCGCAATGGCGTTCTTAAACTCCGGCCATATACAAGCTCTGCGGGGCTAAACCCAGTGCTCTCATGGGGAGCAGATCTCAAAGCAAACATAGCGGGAGGAATACATGCTTCCCAGTCGCATTTGTGCTCATAGCAAAGAGCTCTCAAAATCCGTTTCAGAACTGAATGCATACGCTCTACCGGATTAGATTGCGGATGATGGATTGAGCTGTGGACCACCTTGATTCCGCATCTGTCCAAAAAGGTAGAGGTAAGGCAACTGGTGAGGACGCTGCCGTTGTCGCATTGCATTTCAGAAGGAAATCCGACACGCGCGAATATCGAGAGCAGAGCGTCCACGACATGAGGAGAATTGAGCTCCCTAAGTGGTACCGCTTCTGGAAATTTTGTGGCTACATAAAGGGCCGTCAAGATGTATCGACAACCTTGCCTTGACTCTGGCAATGGCCCGACGATGTCGATTACTAGGCACCGAAAAGGTTCTGTTATAAGTGGCACAAGCTTCATGGGTGCCTTCCACTTGTCGGTGGATTTCCCCACCCTCTGACAAGTGTCGCAAGAGCGCACAAAGTCTTCGGTGTCCTTCCAGCATTTCGGCCAGTAAAACTCAAGGGAAATTCTAGCCTTGGTCTTCTTTAAGCCTAGATGCCCTGCCCACGCGTTTTCATGCGCAAGCTCCACTAGCTGGCGACGATACTTTTGCGATATCAAGAGCTGCTCATACTTGCGACCTTTCACATCTGTGTAGCTACGGTAGAAAAGCCCTGATTTCTCATAAAAAGAAACATTCTTTTTCTTAGTACCTAATTTTACACTTTCCATCAGCGCTTTAATCGAGAAGTCCTCACGCTGTTCTCTAATGAGTGTCTCTCGATCAACCTTCGACAGCTCACACCAGCTTTCAGCTACAGGTGAGAGTGTAGTGCCCGTCTCGCCCAACGGCGCCACTTCGGTTTCTCCGCCGACGGAAACGACGCTAACCGCTCGCGCTACGGGCTGCTCGAGTAACCCAACCCGAGAGTCGTCTGTACGAGGCGCAGTAGACTCGCAGCCAAGGTCACGCAGCTCGGCCGCTTTTGCAGGTGATGTTTTACTACATGGAACGAGATCAAGTTCCTGTGAAAGCTTCCGCGCTTGCGGTCGCGTGAGGGCCATGTACGCAATGCTGGAAAAGAACGATTTACCCTGCTATTTGAGAAGCTGCTCAGAGTTATTCGAAAAAAGATAAGGAAAACAATCGGGAAGCGCGGCAGACACAGCCGCTTCGGTGTGAAGCTTGCCAAAAGAGCCTTCAATGACCACCGTCGCAATCGGTAAGCAAGCACTCTGCTCCTCGGCGACTTGCCTGATCCACGCGCATTCTCCTGTAAAATCGTTCGGAGACACAAACGAAGGGTGGACAACATCCATGGTTGCCGCTGAGTCTCGAAGTGCCCGACACGTTTTCCCATTGACACTAATCTCTTGAACATACAGCTCTAACAATTGTATGTTCTTTTCAGATTCCCGGATTGTTGCAAAGGCAAACTTTTGTTTACAATTTAACGCGATGTGCCCTTCCTTTTTGAAATGATAACAGATTAGCGGCTTCCGTGACTCAAACGCCCGTGTGGTATCAGTGCGCTGCTTGGGAACCTCACCTGATTTCTGCGCTTCCGTTTGCCCATCTCTCACAGTCTCCTTCGTAAGAGACGGGTCTTTTCTCAAATTACGATTCGGAAAAGGTTTCCGTTCATCAGGCTTCCTTGGGAAGCCCTCCTTTCTCTCAGCTTTTTCCATGCGCACTGCCCTACTATGCAAGTTTCGGCGAGTGTAGTACTCTTCAGCTAACTCTGCTGCCTTGTTTAGCTGTACTTCGCCAAGCTTATCCTGCAGCCAAAGCTTGACGTCATCCTCGATGCAGCGGTAGAATTGCTCCAATGCAATGCATTCCACCACTTTATCGCGATCGTCATAAACATCTTCGCCCTTGAGCCATTCAACTAAATCGGCTTTAAGACGAAACGCGAAGTCAACATGGGACTCGTTACCCCTTTTCGCATACCGGAACCTTTGTCGGAAAGCCTCGGGTGACAGCTTATATCGTCTCAAGAGAGCCTCCTTAACCTCGTCATAGCTCTCAAACGCCTCCCTCGATAAGCATGTTATCACGTCGGATACTTCCCCGGGAAGCAGAGCTAACAGGTTCTGTGCCCAAAGAGACCGCTCGGGGCATTTCGCTCACAGACGTGTTCGAACTTGACGAGATACTTCGCCATGTCCTCGCCTACTACGAACGGTGGCAGTTGGTCCCGAATTCTATGTCCACTGACCGTTACCGTTGCAGAAGCTACGCTAGGCGCCTGCGAACACTGTCGGAGCGCTAATTCTATTCTTTTCATCTCGAGGCGCTCTTGTCTTTCGACCTCCTCGCGCTCACGGAGTTCTCTTCTTTCGGCCTCCTGGCGCTCACGGAGTTCTCTTCTTTCGGCCTCCTCGCGCTCGCGGAGTTCTCTTCTTTCGGCCTCCTCGCGGCGTCCTTTGATATCCGCCCAAGCCTCATCGACTTCCTCAGCCGTTACTCCCTATTCTTCATAATCTCAAGGATCGCTTGTTTTCGCTTCGCACGGCCCAGAGTAAGGCCGAGTTCCTCACAAATTTCGATGAGTTCCTTCACTTTAAGGTTCTCCATCGTTCACACTAGCCTCTTGCTGTTCGCCCTTGTTTAGAATATACTTGCCGAACCCACTATAAGTCTACTAGCAAGACACGCAAGCAATTCTCAAAACTGCCGTGTTTACGCCCTCCGCATTAACTTTGGTTTCTAAGCGCTCCTTCTTGGTTCGAAACAATCAAACTCACTCCAATGCTTCACACAAGCCTTCTCTAAACTACTATAACCTGTGCTAGAGAAGTGTGGTGAACTGAGGGGAAAACATCAAGACTCACCGCATCGAGGTAGCTGACGCCGGCCGATCCCACCGCTGCCACCACTGTTGGGTATCGGGTGTCTCAGCTTGTGGCTGCATCTGCGCAGAGCTGATAGTCGAAGCGGACAAGGCGACGGTGAGTTAAGGTAACTTTATATACAGAATAAACAGAGGCGTTACATTTTCGGGACTGGGGCCGACAGCTTATTGGGCTCGCACTGGAAGCGATGACGACCCGGGATTTCTTCAGTCGCTCTCCCTCGTCCCTCCGCGGCTTGCTTCTTTTATAGCCCCTTTTGACCCCTTGCATCAGCCAGTAGGTCGAAGCCTCCAATCAGGAACCGCCGTTGGTTGCTGGCCGGGATCCGACCCGTGGGTGAGAGGGCTTGCGCGCAGGTGCGTGAGGAATTGCCGTCGATTGCGTCAGGCGCACCACAAGAGTAGCCGTCATCATCAACATCAGACAGTCAACATCAGACAGTCTACCGATGTTGACGCCACTTGCATCAGACGTTCTACCAGCTTAAATACTTTGCCGGAGCAATGAAGGTTGGAGTTGAGAGCCCTGGCATTACAGGGTGCAGATTTAAAAGCCCCAAGGTGGTCACGGGAACCGACGTCACTCCATGATAATTCCATGCTGACATGATCATCGAAGGGGGCGTTGTTTCCTTGAAGAAGCGGCGGTTGGCAGGCGGCGGGAAGCCAGCTGATTCAGGCGGCGCCATTGCCCCGAGTGGTTTCCAGGTGGCCGTCACCCACCACAGGGCCCTGACCGAGGACGAGTGCCACTGCCTGTATCGCAAAACAAAATGGTTCCTGAGCATGTAGCCTTGTCTGTTGCTGCCATGCCCACTGTCGTGAGACGGTAAAGGGTGCAGATATAAAAGCCCCAAGGTGGTCTCGGCGAACCGACGTCACTCCATAATAATTCCATGCTGATATGATCATCGAAGCGGGCCTTGTTTCCTTGAAGAAGGAGCGGTTGGCAGGTGGCGTTGATAACCAGGCGGCGGGAAGCCAGCTGTCTCAAGCGCCGCCTTTGCCCCGAGTGGCGTCCAGGTGCCCGTCAAACACCGCAGGGCCCTGGCCGAGGACGAGTGCCACTGCCTGTATCGCAAAACAAACTGTGTCTGAGCACGTTGCCTTGTCCGCTGCTGCCATGCCCACTGCGGTGAGACGGTAAACGGTGCAGACCTAAATGCCCCAAGGTGGTCACGGGAACCGAGGTGACTCCATGATGATTCCATGCTGATATGATCTTCGAAGGGGGTGTTGTTTCCTTGAAGAAGCAGTGGTTGGCAGGCGGTGTCGATGACCAGGCGGCGGGAAGCCAGCTCACTGAAGCGGCGCCAGTGCCCCGAGTGGCGTCCAGGTGCCCGTCACACACCGCAGGGCCCTGACCGAAGACGAGTGCCACTGCCCGTATCGCAAACAAAATGGTTTCTGAGCATGTTGCCTTGTCCACTGCTGCCATGCCCATTCTCGTGAGACGGTAAAGGGTGCAGATTTAAAAGCCCCAAGGTGGTCACGGGAACCGACGTCACTCCATGATCATTGCATGCTCATATGATCATCGAGGGGGGGCGTTGTTTTCTTGAAGAAGCAGCGAATGGCAGGCGGCGGGAAGCCAGCAGACAAAGTGGCGCCCTTGCCCCGAGTGGTTTCCAGATGGCCGTCACACACCGCAGCGCCCTGACCGAGGACGAGTGCCACTGCCTGTATCGCAAAACAAAATGGTTTCTGAGCATGTTGCCTTGTCCGGTGCTGCCACGGCCACTGTCGTGAGACGGTAAAGGATGCAGATTTAAAATACCCAAGGTGGTCACGGGAACCGCCGTCACTCCATGATAATTCCCTGCTGATATGATCATCGAAGGGGGCATTGTTTCCTTGAAGAAGCAATGGTTGGCAGACGGTGTCGATGACCAGGCGGCGGGAAGCCAGCTGACTGAAGCGGCGCCATTGCCCCGAGTGGCGTCCAGGTGCCCGTCACACACCGCAGGGCCCTGACCGAGGACGAGTGCCACTGCCTGTATCGCAAAACAAAATGGTTTCTGAGCATGTTGCCTAGTCCGCTGCTGCTATGCCGCTGTCGTGAGACGGTAAAGGGTGCAGATTAAAAGCCCCAAGGTGGTCACGGGAACCGACGTCACTCCATGATAATTCCATGCTGACATGATCATCGAAGGGGGCGTTGTTTCTTTGAAGAGCGGCGGTTGGCAGCGGTATCGATGACCAGGTGGCGGGAAGCCAGCTGACTCAAGCGGCGCCATTTCCCCGAGTGGTTTCCAGGTGGCCATGACACACCGCAGGGCCCTGACCGAGGACGAGTGCCACTGCCTGTATCGCAAAACAAAATGGTTTCTGAGCATGTTGCCTTGTCCGCTGCTGCCATGCCCACTGTCATGAGATGGTAAAGGGTGCAGATTTAAAAGCCCCAAGGTGGTCACGGGAACCGACGTCACTCTATGATGATTCCATGCTGATATGATCGTCGAAGGGGGCGTTGTTTCCTTGAAGAAGCAGCGTTTGGCAGACGGTGCCGATGACCGGGCAGCGGGAAGCCTGCTCACTGAAGCGGCGCCATTGCCCCGAGTGGCGTCCAGGTGCCCGTCACACACCGCAGCGCCCTGACCGAGGACGAGTGCCACTGCCTGTATCGCAAAACAAAATGGTTTCTGAGCATGTTGCCTTGTCCGGTGCTGCCACGGCCACTGTCGTGAGACGGTAAAGGATGCAGATTTAAAATACCCAAGGTGGTCACGGGAACCGCCGTCACTCCATGATAATTCCCTGCTGATATGATCATCGAAGGGGGCATTGTTTCCTTGAAGAAGCAATGGTTGGCAGACGGTGTCGATGACCAGGCGGCGGGAAGCCAGCTGACTGAAGCGGCGCCATTGCCCCGAGTGGCGTCCAGGTGCCCGTCACACACCGCAGGGCCCTGACCGAGGACGAGTGCCACTGCCTGTATCGCAAAACAAAATGGTTTCTGAGCATGTTGCCTAGTCCGCTGCTGCTATGCCCGCTGTCGTGAGAGGGTAAAGGGTGCAGATTTAAAAGCCCCAAGGTGGTCACGGGAACCGACGTCACTCCATGATAATTCCATGCTGACATGATCATCGAAGGGGGCGTTGTTTCTTTGAAGAAGCGGCGGTTGGCAGGCGGTATCGATGACCAGGTGGCGGGAAGCCAGCTGACTCAAGCGGCGCCATTTCCCCGAGTGGTTTCCAGGTGGCCATGACACACCGCAGGGCCCTGACCGAGGACGAGTGCCACTGCCTGTATCGCAAAAAAATGGTTTCTGAGTATGTTGCCTTGTCCGCTGCTGCCATGCCCACTGTCATGAGATGGTAAAGGGTGCAGATTTAAAAGCCCCAAGGTGGTCACGGGAACCGACGTCACTCTATGATGATTCCATGCTGATATGATCGTCGAAGGGGGCGTTGTTTCCTTGAAGAAGCAGCGTTTGGCAGACGGTGTCGATGACCGGGCAGCGGGAAGACTGCTCACTGAAGCGGCGCCATTGCCCCGAGTGGCGTCCAGGTGCCCGTCACACACCGCAGGGCCCTGAACGAGGACGAGTGCCACTGCCTGTATCGCAAAACAATATAGTTTCTGAGCATGCTGCCTTGTCCGCCGCTGCTATACCCACTCTCATGAGACGGTAAAGGGTGCAGATTTAAAAGCCCCAAGGTGGTCACAGGAACCGACGCACTCCATGATAATTCCATGCTGACATTATTATCGAAGGGGGCGTTGTTTCCTTGAAGAAGCAGCGGTTGGCAGGCGGCGGGAAGCCAGCTGACTCAAGCGGCGCCATTGCCTTGAGTGGTTTCCAGGTGGCCATGACCCACCACAGGGCCCTGACCGAGGACGCGTGCCACTAGCTGTATCGCAAAACAAGATGGGTTCGGAGCATGTTGCCTTGTCCGCTGCTGCTATGCCCACTGTCGTGAGACGGTAAACGGTGCAGACCTAAATGCCCCAAGGTGGTCATGGGAACTGAGGTGACTCCATGATGATTCCATGCTGATATGATCTTCGAAGGGGGTGTTGTTTCCTTAAAGAAGCCGTGGTTGGCAGGCGGTGTCGATGACCAGGCGGCGGGAAGCCAGCTCACTGAAGCGGCGCCATTGCCCCGAGTGGCGTCCAGGTGCCCGTCACACACCGCAGGGCCCTGACCGAGGACGAGTGCCACTGCCTGTATCGCAAAACAAAATGGTTTCTGAGCATGTTGCCTAGTCCGCTGCCTCTACGCCCGCTGTCGTGAGACGGTAAAGGGTGCAGATTTAAAAGCCCCAAGGTGGTCACGGAAACCGACGTCACTCCATGATAATTCCATGCTGACATGATCATCGAAGGGGGCGTTGTTTCTTTGAAGAAGCGGCGGTTGGCAGGCGGCATCGATGACCAGGTGGCGGGAAGCCAGCTGACTCAAGCGGCGCCATTTCTCTGAGTGGTTTCCAGGTGGCCATGACACACCGCAGGGCCCTGACAGAGGACGAGTGCCACTGCCTGTATCGCAAAAAAATGGTTTCTGAGCATGTTGCCTTGTCCGCTGCTACCATGCCCACTGTCATGAGATGGTAAAGGGTACAGATTTAAAAGCCCTAAGGTGGTCACGGGAACCGACATCACTCTGTGATGATTCCATGCTGATATGATCGTCGTAGGGGGCGTTGTTTCCTTGAAGAAGCAGCGTTTGGCAGACGGTGTCGATGACCGGGCAGCGGGAAGCCTGCTCACTGAAGCGGCGCCATTGCCCCGAGTGGCGTCCAGGTGCCCGTCACACACTGCAGGGCCCTGACCGAGGACGAGTGCCACTGCCTGTATCGCAAAACAAAATGGTTTCTGAGCATGCTGCCTTGTCCGCTGCTGCTATACCCACTCTCATAAGACGGTAAAGGGTGCAGATTTAAAAGCCCCAAGTTGGTCACAGGAACCGACGCACTCCATGATAATTCCATGCTGACATTATCATCGAAGGGGGCGTTGTTTCCTTGAAGAAGCAGCGGTTGGCAGGCGGCGGGAAGCCAGCTGACTCAAGCGGCGCCATTGCCCCGAGTGGTTCCCAGGTGGCTGTCACACACCGCAGGGCCCTGAACGAGGACGAGTGCCACTGCCTGTATCGCAAAACAAAATGGTTCCTGAGCATGTTGCCTTGTCCGCTGCTGCCATGCCCACTGTCATGAGACGGTAAAGGGTGCAGATTTAAAAGCCCCAAGGTGGTCACGGGAACCGACGTCACTCTATGATGATTCCATGCTGATATGATCATCGAAGGGGGCGTTGTTTCCTTGAAGAAGCAGCGGTTGGCAGGCGGTGTCGATGACCAGGCGGCGGGAAGCCAGCTGACTCAAGAGGTGCGATTGCCTCGAATGGTTTCCATGTGGCCATGACCCACCACAGGGCCCTGAACGAGGAGGAGTGCCATTGGCTGTATCGCAAAACAAAGTGGTCTCTGAGCATATTGCCCTGTCGGCTGCTGCCATGCCCACTGTCGTGAGATGGTAAAGGGTGCAGATTTAAAAGCCCCAAGGTGGTCACGGGAACCGAAATCACTCCATGATAATTCCATGCTGATATGATCATCGACGGGGCGTTACTTCCTTGAAGAAGCAGTGGTTGGCAGCCGTTGTCAATGACCAGGCGGCAGGAAGCCAGCTCACTGAAGCGGCGCCATTGCCCCCCCCGAGTGGCGTCCAGGTGCCCGTCACACACCGCAGGGCCCTGACCGAAGGCGAGTGCCACTGCTTGTATCGCAAAACAAAATGGTTTCTGAGCATGTTGCCTGGTCCGCTGCTGCCATGCCCACTGTCGTGAGACGGTAAAGGGTGCAGATTTAAAAGCCCCAAGGTGGTCACGGGAACCGACGTCACGCCATGATCATTCCATGCTGATATGATCATCGAAGAGGGCCTTGTTTCCTTGAAGAAGCGGCGGTTGGCAGGCGGCTGGAAGCCAGGGGACTATAGCGGCGTCTTTGCCCCGAGTGGTTTCCAGGTGGCCGTCACCCACCGCTTGGCCCTGACCGAGGACGAGTGCCACTGCCCGTATCGCAAAACAAAATGGTTTCTGAGCATGTTGCCTTGTCCACTGCTGCCATGCCCACTGTCGTGAGACGGTTAAGGGTGCAGATTTAAAAGTCCCAAGGTGGTCACGGGAACCGACGTCACTCCATGATCATTGTATGCTCATATGATCATCGAGGGGGGGCGTTGTTTTCTTGAAGAAGCAGCGAATGGCAGGCGGCGGGAAGCCAGCAGACAAAGTGGCGCCATTGCCCCGAGTGGTTTCCAGGTGGCCGTCACACACCGCAGAGCCCTGACCGAGGACGAGTGCCACTGCCTGTATCGCAAAACAAAATGGTTTCTGAGCATGTTGCCTTGTCCGCTGCTGCCGTGCCCACTGTCATGAGATGGTAAAGGGTGCAGATTTAAAACCCCGAAGGTGGTCACGGGAACCGATGTCACTCCATGATGATTCCATGCTGATATGATCATCGAAGGGGGAGTTGTTTCCTTGAAGAAGCAGCGGTTGGCAGGCGGTGTCGATGACCAGGCGGCGGGAAGCCAGCTGACTCAAGAGGTGCCATTGCCCCGAATGGTTTCCAGGTGGCCATGACTCACCACAGGGCCCTGAACGAGGAGGAGTGCCATTGGCTGTATCACAAAACAAAGTGGTCTCTGAGCATATTGCCCTGTCGGCTGCTGCCATGCCCACTGTCGTGAGACGGTAAAGGGTGCAGATTAAAAGCCCCAAGGTGGTCGCCGGAACCGAGGAGACTCCATGATGATTCCATGCTGATATGATCTTCGAAGGGGGTGTTGTTTCCTTGAAGAAGCAGTGGTTGGCAGGCGGTGTCGATGACCAGGCGGCGGGAAGCCAGCTGACTCAAGAGGTGCGATTGCCTCGAATGGTTTCCATGTGGCCATGACCCACCACAGGGCCCTGAACGAGGAGGAGTGCCATTGGCTGTATCGCAAAACAAAGTGGTCTCTGAGCATATTGCCCTGTCGGCTGCTGCCATGCCCACTGTCGTGAGATGGTAAAGGGTGCAGATTTAAAAGCCCCAAGGTGGTCACGGGAACCGAAATCACTCCATGATAATTCCATGCTGATATGATCATCGACGGGGCGTTACTTCCTTGAAGAAGCAGTGGTTGGCAGCCGTTGTCAATGACCAGGCGGCAGGAAGCCAGCTCACTGAAGCGGCGCCATTGCCCCCCCCGAGTGGCGTCCAGGTGCCCGTCACACACCGCAGGGCCCTGACCGAAGGCGAGTGCCACTGCTTGTATCGCAAAACAAAATGGTTTCTGAGCATGTTGCCTGGTCCGCTGCTGCCATGCCCACTGTCGTGAGACGGTAAAGGGTGCAGATTTAAAAGCCCCAAGGTGGTCACGGGAACCGACGTCACGCCATGATCATTCCATGCTGATATGATCATCGAAGAGGGCCTTGTTTCCTTGAAGAAGCGGCGGTTGGCAGGCGGCTGGAAGCCAGGGGACTATAGCGGCGTCTTTGCCCCGAGTGGTTTCCAGGTGGCCGTCACCCACCGCTTGGCCCTGACCGAGGACGAGTGCCACTGCCCGTATCGCAAAACAAAATGGTTTCTGAGCATGTTGCCTTGTCCACTGCTGCCATGCACACTGTCGTGAGACGGTTAAGGGTGCAGATTTAAAAGTCCCAAGGTGGTCACGGGAACCGACGTCACTCCATGATCATTGTATGCTCATATGATCATCGAGGGGGGGCGTTGTTTTCTTGAAGAAGCAGCGAATGGCAGGCGGCGGGAAGCCAGCAGACAAAGTGGCGCCATTGCCCCGAGTGGTTTCCAGATGGCCGTCACACTCCGAAGCGCCCTGACCGAGGACGAGTGCCACTGCCTGTATCGCAAAACAAAATGGTTTCTGAGCATGTTGCCTTGTCCGCTGCTGCCACGGCCACTGTCGTGAGACGGTAAAGGATGCAGATTTAAAATCCCCTAGGTGGTCACGGGAACCGCCGTCACTCCATGATAATTCCCTGCTGCATTCCCCGATGCAACATGCATCGAAGGGGGCATTGTTTCCTTGAAGAAGCAATGGTTGGCAGACGGTGTCGCTGACCAGGCGGTGGGAAGCCAGCTGACTGAAACGGCGCCATTGCCCCGAGTGGCGTCCAGGTGCCCGTCACACACCGCAGGGCCCTGACCGAGGACGAGTGCCACTGCCTGTATCGCAAAACAAAATGGTTTCTGAGCATGTTACCTTGTCCACTGCTGCCATGCCCACTGTCGTGAGACGGTAAAGGGTGCAGATTTAAAAGCCCCAAGGTGGTCACGGGAACCGACGTCACTCCATGATCATTGCATGCTCATATGATCATCGAGGGGGGGCTTTGTTTTCTTGAAGAAGCAGCGAATGGCAGGCGGCGGGAAGCCAGCCGACAAAGTGGCGCCATTGCCCCGAGTGGTTTCCAGATGGCCATGACACACCGCAGGGCCCTGACCGAGGACGAGTGCCACTGCCTGTATCGCAAAAAAATGGTTTCTGAGCATGTTGCCTTGTCCGCTGCTGCCATGCCCACTGTCATGAGACGGTAAAGGGTGCAGATTTAAAAGCCCCAAGGTGGTAACGGGAACCGACGTCGCTCTATGATGATTCCATGCTGTTATGATCGTCGAAGGGGGCGTTGTTTCCTCGAAGAAGCAGCGTTTGGGAGACGGTGTCGATGACCGGGCAGCGGGAAGCCTGCTCACTGAAGCAGCGCCATTGCCCCGAGTGGCATCCAGGTGCCCGTCACACACCGCAGGGCCCTGACCGAGGACGAGTGCCACTGCCTGTATCGCAAAACAAAATGGTTTCTGAGCATGTTGCCTTGTCCGCTGCTACCATGCCCACTGTGGTGAGACGTTAAAGGGTGCAGATTTAAACGCCCCAAGGTGGTCACGGGAACCGAGGTGACTCCATGATGATTGCATGCTGATATGATCTTCGAAGGGGGTGTTGTTTCCTTGAAGAAGCAGCGGTTGGCTGGCTGCGTCGATGACCAGGCGGCGGGAAGCCAGGTGGCTCAAGCGGTGCCATTGCCCCGAGTGCTTTCCAGGTGGCCATGACACACCGCAGGGCCGTGACCGAGGACGCGTGCCACTGCCTGTATCGCAAAACAAAATGGGTTCTGAGTGTGATGTTATGTTTGGGTTCAGAATTCGCCCCAGAAAGAACGACGCAGCACACAGGTGAACAAGCACACGTAGAACGTATTACACACGCAAACGACGTAAAAGAGTTGACGAACACAATTAAAAATCCCTATCCTGTCCGCTACGCGCGAGAGTCAAAAGATGCTCATACGGTTCAGAGGTGACGACGAAGTAGCCAACGATGTCCCCGAGTCGAAGTCGTCGAGTGTCCGATGACGTAGCTCGGTGAGCGTCGTGGTCACGTATAGAGGCGCGGCCGTTGATCCCGGAGTTCCGGCCCCCTGGAACTGCTCCGCGAAGACGTACTCGGCCCCGCGTGGTCGTAGACGAACCCTCAGTGCGACCGTGAGTACAAAGCGGCAAGGCTTGGCCCGGCCTCGTGCCCGGTCCCTGGCCCGATCTTCCTCTCGTGGTGGAACAGGCGTGAGTGCTTCGATTACGCCGAGGCAACAGGAAGTAGGCCTGCTGGTTCTCCCATGGACCAGACGCCCAGCGAAGGAGACAGCCCTGGAATCTTCCTCTCGTGGTGGACCAGGCGGGAGTGCTTCGAGTACGCCGAGGCAACAGGAAGTAGGCCTGCTGGTTCTCCCATGGACCAGACGCCCAGCGAAGGAGACAGCCCTGGAATCTTCCGATGCCCGCGCACAGCTCTCGCACTGCCACGCTTTTTTCGAGCCACACGCGCACCAGATCGCCGTCCTCTTCGCCACCGCACGGCACATACACATTTCGCCCCCGCACGGCGCGCAAATTCAAAACGTCGCACAGGTCATCACCGAGTCGCCACCGCACGGCGCACTGTGTTGTTCTGGCATAACCGAACCCGCGCATCCACATATCATCACACTACCCCCTATTTCAAGAAAGTTGTTCACAACTGTTCTAGAGAGAGGAAAGCGGGAAAGAGTTTATGCACAGCACGTTTTGAGTTTGTGCGGTTAAGTTTGTTTTTTTTTGATGCTTGGCTCTTCGTACTTTTTTAGCATATTGATGTGAAATATCTTGGCTTTCCCAAACACATCAATGACGTAGTCTACGTCATTTCGTCGCTCTATCACTGAGAATGGCCCTTTCCATTGCATAAGGAGCTTATTGGCGTCGGTCGGCAACAATATAAGGACTTTGTCGCCTAAGGCCAATTTCCTTGGACGGCTCTTCTTGTCATAGTGTGTTTTCTGCTTGGCGCGAGCCTTCTCTAGTTCTTCGTGCGCGATCTTACACGTCTCCTCCAGCCGATTACGCAATTCAAGGACATAAGTGTAGGTCGTCCGTGTTTCTCCATCGAGTCCCTCATTAGTCCACAGCTCTCTTAGGACTGTCAGCGGTCCTCGGACATGACGACCGTAGATGAGCTGGAAAGGAGAGAACCCGAGGCTAGCTTGTGGTACTTCTCGGTAGGCAAAGAGCAGCGGGCCGAGGTACCTATCCCATGATCGTGGTCTCTCTTGGCACATTCTCTTTAACATCATCTTCAACGTGCCGTTGAATTTCTCGACGAGACCATTCGCCATGGCGTGGTATGGCGTCGTCTTGAGCAACTTCACCGAAAGAAGCCGACTAACTTCTTTCATTAAGTCGGAAGTAAAGCTTGCTCCTTGGTCTGTAACCATTTCTTTGGGTAACCCGATGCGAGAAAATATTTCAATGAGTGCTTCGGCAACATGAACGGCGTCAATTGCAGGAAGTGCTACAGCATCCGGATACCTTGTTGCAAAATCAATCAGCGTCAGCACGTATCGATTTCCACGGTCTGACCTTGGTGAAAAAGGGCCGATCAGATCCACTGCAACTCTTTCAAACGGAGTGCGGATCAGAGGCATGTTGCCCAATGGAGCAACTCCTACTTTGCCTTTAGGTGTAGTCCGTTGGCATATGTCACAGGATTTTACGAAGCGTTTTACGTCTCCGTGCAAATCTGGCCAGTAAAATTCTTGCAGGATACGATCAGTTGTCCTTTTAATTCCTTGGTGCCCAGCCATGATGTTTTCATGGGCAACTTCCAAAATATTCCGTCTTAACTCCTTCGGAACAACCACCTGCTTGAACGTTCTACCTGTCGCAAGGCGATAACGACGGTAGAGCAATCCATTTTCTTCCACAAATTCATAGCTGTGGCCTTTTACAGATTTGATTTCTCTGTTCACCTTAGCAAAAAGCGATTTCAGCTTCGGGTCCCTCTGTTGCGCTTCAATAAGTTGCGCTTTCTTAACGTTACTGCACGTAACTTCTGGGACGCATAAGGGATGCATCTTGTTTTGTTTTTGTTGCTGCACTTTTGTCTTTGCCACGCTTGCCGACTGTAGAGGGTCCCCTGGCTCCTCTTCCTCCGTCGTAATGGCTCGCTCCCAGTCAGGATCAGGATCGTATGGTCCCCTGACGCTTGGGAGATTTCCCAGAACCACGTCGTACAGTGGGTCGTTCATACAAGCTACCTTTATCTTGCCTGAAAAGTAAGGTGTTTTTACTTGTACGATGGCTTCTGGTAGGCGACTGGTTGAACCGTCAAGCAAAACAACATTGCATGTTTTGCCCGTCAAGCACTCTTTAGGAACGAGTTTTCGCCTGACAATTGCTGTATTGCACCCTGTGTCCCGGAGCACGCGAACATTTCGTCCCAGCAGTCGCCCTTCAACTAGTGGCATCTCGTCGCTTATGAAAGGCACAGACTCTTTCCTAACCTCGTTGTGGTTACTTGAGCAGCTAGTTTGCTTCCGAACGCCCTTCGAGGTTCTGCCCTGACGAGGCCCAGTTGTTGACGGTTCCGTGGATACACAAGACGAAGTCGGTTTGCTCTCTGTGCGCTGGCCTCTGCAATTTTCGGCTGTGTGTCCCTGTTTGCCACACAGCTTGCATTTCAGCGTTTGTTTAGGTGAGCTGCGACAGTCGGGAGCTGAATGGCCGAATCGATTGCAGAGCATGCACTTGATTTGTGGTTTTCGGGATGCTTCATTAGGTTTCCCACTGAAGTCCCTCACGTTATCGGGATTTGTTCCGATGTTCTGCAACCTCTGTGCTTCCAGGAAGCGATCAGTAAACTTAGCAAGTTCGTCCAGAGATTTGCACTCTCGTTCTTTTAAGAAAATGACTAGTTTCGGTTGGCAACAGCGTAGGAACTGCTCGGAGATTATATGATCACGTAGTCCTTCGTACGTTTTCGACACGTTGGCCATGTCGATCCAATGATCAAAATAACTCGCAATCCTTACGGCTAACTGCGTTCCAGTTTCGCCATCCACGGCTCTTGGCTTCCGAAATTTGTCTTGGTAACCTTGCGCAGTAAATTGGAACCTCTGAAGCAAGGCTTTCTTCACCTTATGGTAATCTAGTGAATCGGCGGCAGTCATGCGGCCAATCACAGTTAAAGCGTCTCCCGTGAGGCACATGCTCACAGCAAGAGCCCATTTCTCTTGCGGCCAATCCTGACCGGTTGCTACTCGCTCAAATCTCTGCAAGTAAGCATGCAAGTCGTCGCGCTTTTCATCGAATAGGGGAAGTAGCTTCTGTGGGTTGAGAGGTGAAGAAGTGATGGATACAGGCAAAACGTCGTTAGCTGCGGCTGGTACATTATTAGCGGCTTCCTGAAGCTGGAGCTTTAGCTTGAGAATCTCACGCTGTCTCTCGTCAGCTTCTCTGGCGGCATCCCGTTCCGCAGCTCTCTCATCCCTTTGCTTTGCCTGTTGCGCCTCGATCCACTTGGCTAGTTCGGCACCTGAGAGCCCTAGCTGGAGCCCTATAGCGGTGAGCTTTTCTAAGTCCATGGTGACGTCTAGCGTATGGTCGTACACGAGCGAAACTGCCTTCTTTCACTGTATTATCGGGCGAATCCTGGCAGGCTCGCCAGTTTGTGATGTTATGTTTGGGTTCAGAATTCGCCCCAGAAAGAACGACGCAGCACGCAGGTGAACAAGCACACGTAGAACGTATTACACACGCAAACGACGTAAAAGAGTTGACGAACACAATTAAAAATCCCTATCCTGTCCTCTACGCGCGAGAGTCAAAAGATGCTCATACGGTTCAGAGGTGACGACGAAGTAGCCAACGATGTCCCCGAGTCGAAGTCGTCGAGTGTCCGATGACGTAGCTCGGTGAGCGTCGTGGTCACGTATAGAGGCGCGGCCGTTGATCCCGGAGTTCCGGCCCACTGGAACTGCTCCGCGAAGACGTACTCGGCCCCGCGTGGTCGTAGACGAACCCTCAGTGCGACCGTGAGTACAAAGCGGCAAGGCTTGGCCCGGCCTCGTGCCCGGTCCCTGGCCCGATCTTCCTCTCGTGGTGGAACAGGCGGGAGTGCTTCGATTACGCCGAGGCAACAGGAAGTAGGCCTGCTGGTTCTCCCATGGACCAGACGCCCAGCGAAGGAGACAGCCCTGGAATCTTCCTCTCGTGGTGGACCAGGCGGGAGTGCTTCGAGTACGCCGAGGCAACAGGAAGTAGGCCTGCTGGTTCTCCCATGGACCAGACGCCCAGCGAAGGAGACAGCCCTGGAATCTTCCGATGCCCGCGCACAGCTCTCGCACTGCCACGCTTTTTTCGAGCCACACGCGCACCAGATCGCCGTCCTCTTCGCCACCGCACGGCACATACACATTTCGCCCCCGCACGGCGCGCAAATTCAAAACGTCGCACAGGTCATCACCGAGTCGCCACCGCACGGCGCACTGTGTTGTTCTGGCATAACCGAACCCGCGCATCCACATATCATCACACTGAGCATGTTTCCTTGTCCGCTGCTGCTATGCCCACTGTCGCGAGACGGTAAAGGATGCAGATTTAAACGCCCCAAGGTGGTCACGGGAACCGAGGCGACTCCATGATGATTCCATGCTGATATGATCTTCGAAGGGGGTGTTGTTTCCTTGAAGAAGCAGTGGTTCGCAGGTGGTGTCGATGACCAGGCGGCGGGAAGCCAGCCCACTGAAGCGGCGCCATTGCCCCGAGAGGCGTCCAGGTGCCCGTCATACACCGCAGGGCCCTGACCGAAGACGGGTGCCACTGCCTGTATCGCAAAACAAAATGGTTTCTGAGCATGTTGCCTTGTCCGCTGCTGCTATGCCCACTGTCGTGAGACGGTAAAGGGTGCAGATTTAAAAGCCCCAAGGTGGTCACGGGAACCGACGTCACTCCATGATCATTGCATGCTCATATGATCATCGAGGGGGGGCGTTGTTTTCTTGAAGAAGCAGCGAATGGCAGGCGGCGGGAAGCCAGCAGACAAAGTGGCGCCCTTGCCCCGAGTGGTTTCCAGATGGCCGTCACCCACCGCAGGGCCCTGACCGAGGACGAGTGCCACTGCCTGTATCGCAGAACAAAATGGTTTCTGAGCAAGTTCCCTCGTCTGCTGCTGCCATGCCCACTGTCGTGAGGCGGTAAAGGGGGCAGATTTAAAAGCCCCAAGGTGGTCACGGGAACCGACGTCATTCCATGACAATTCCATGCTGACATGATCATCGAAGGGGGCGTTGTTTCCTTCAAGAAGCAGCGGTTGGCAGGCGGTGGGAAGCCAGCTGACTCAAGCGGCGCCATTTCCCCGAGTGGTTTCCAGGCGGCCGTCACACCCCGCAGGGCCCTGACCGAGGACGAGTGCCACTGCCTGTATCGCAAAATAATATGGTTTCTGAGCATGTAGCCTTCTCTGTTGCTGCCATGCCCACTGTCGTGAGACGGTAAAGGGTGCAGATATAAAAGCCCCAAGGTGGTCACGGCGAACCGACGTCACTCCATGATAATTCCATGCTGATATGATCATCTAAGCTGGCGTTGTTTCCTTGAAGAAGCAGAGGTTGGCAGGCTGCGTTGATGACCAGGCGGCGGGAAGGCTGCTGACTCAAGCGGCGCCATTGGCCCGAGTGGTTTCCAGGTGGCCGTCACACACCGCAAGGCCCTGACCGAGGACGAGTGCCACTGCCTGTATCGCAGAACAAAATGGTTTCTGAGCATGTTGCCTTTGTAAAGGGCGTTTATTGAAGGCTGGCGTCAGACCCGACCGGTAGCTTGTTCAACGGCTGAAAGCACGAGCCCCGAGAGCGAGCGGCGAGCACGAGCAGTGCGCGTTAGATCCAGACCCACTAGATCACACCGGAGAGCCTACCCCACTGTAGGGTTGGTTACTTTTCGCTACAATTACCCCCGGGATGCAAAGGGAGCTGTCTGGCGACCTAGCAGTTCGTTACTATGAGTGGATCATAGTACGGCTTGAGGCGCTTGAGGTTGACGATGTCGCGTCCACGACGGCGCATGTCCGAAGACGGGTCGACGGGTTCAATCACGTAGTTGACAGGTGATGCGCGTTCAACAACTCGATAGGGGCCTTCATACTTTGGCAGTAACTTTGAGGAGAGGCCAGGCGCAGCGGTAGGAATGGAGAGCCACACCAGCGCTCCAGGGAGGAAGGTGGGTGCAGAGGTAGGGTCGCCGCGAATGCTCTTCTTACGCTCTTGGTCGCTGGACGTAAAGGCCCGTTCGAGGTCGCGGCACTCCTCGGCGTACCTCACTGTGTCAGATATGGGCGCATACTCAGAAGTATGTGGGCGGTACGGTAGAATTGTGTCCATAGTGTGCGACGGGTGCCGACCGTACAGTAGAAAATAGGGTGAAAAGCCCATGGTGCTCTGCGTAGCGGTGTTGTACGCGTAGGTCACAAATGGTAGAATGATGTCCCAATTCGTGTGGTCCGAGGCGACGTACATTGAAAGCATGTCGCCGAGCGTGCGGTTGAAGCGCTCCGTAAGCCCATTGGTTTGATGGTGGTACGCCGTAGTCGTACGGTGAACCACGTGGCACTCTTTAAGAATAGCTTCAACGACTTCAGAAAGGAAGACACGACCGCGATCACTGAGTAGCTCCTGGGGTGGCCCGTGACGTAAGATGAACCGATGAAGCAAGAAGGAGGCAACGTCGCGCGCTGTAGCTGCCGGGAGCGCAGCAGTTTCAGCGTATCGCGTGAGGTGGTCAACTGCGACAATAACCCAGCGCTTTCCAGCAGCTGTCATGGGAAGGGGCCCGTACAAATCAATGCCGACCCGCCCAAAGGGCCTGCTAGGACAAGGTAAAGGCTGCAGACCCGGCGGCGAAAGGCGAGGTGGAGATTTCCGGCGCTGGCAATCGGGGCAAGAGCGCACGAACTTCTGAATGTAGCGGTACATTCCGCGCCAGTAGTAACGCTGTTGAAGGCGTTGGTAGGTCTTGAATGTGCCGGAGTGTGCGCACTGTGGATCGGTGTGGAAAGCCGTGCATATTTCGGAACGCAGGCTGCGACGTACTACTAATAGCCACTGGCGGCCGTCGGGGCTGTAATTGCGGCGGTGGAGGAGGTCGTCGCGAATGGCGAAATCTTGAGCTTTACGGCGCTTTGCGCGAGTGGTTGGTGTCGATGGATCAGACAGCAAGCCTATTATCGAGGCAATCCACGGACCTTGCGCTGCTCGGCGGCGATGGTGTCAAGGTCAATAGATGAAACAGTAACCTCGGATACTGAGCAGCGAGCATTGTCGTCAGCCAAGGGAGAGCGCGAGAGGGCATCGGCGTCCGAATGTTGTCGTCCACTGCGGTACAGCACGCGGATATCGTAGTCCTGTAGGCGAAGTGCCCAACGTGCAAGACGGCCGGAGGGATCCTTTAATGACGACAGCCAACAAAGGGCGTGGTGGTCCGTGACGACATCAAATGGGTGACCATACAGGTAAGGTCGGAACTTTGCAAGAGCCCATATGATTGCCAGGCATTCTTTTTCTGTGACGCTGTAATTGGTCTCGGCTTAGTAAGCGTACGACTTGTGTAGGCCACAACATATTCAGGGAACCCTGGTTTGCGCTGCGCAAGGACAGCGCCGAGGCCCACACCGCTAGCGTCCGTGTGTACCTCTGTAGGAGCCGTGGGATCGTAGTGGCGCAGTACGGGCGGAGACGTCAACAAACGACGGAGCTTTAGGAACGCGTCGTCGCATTCTGACGACCACGAGTCGAGGGGCCCGTTACTTCCGAGGAGCTTCGTTAGCGGCGATATGATGGCGGCGAAATTCCGAATGAAACAACGCCCCCTTCGATGATCATGCTGACATGATCATCGAAGGGGGCGTTGTTTCCTTCAAGAAGCAGCGGTTGGCAGGCGGCGGGAAGCCAGCTGACTCAAGCGGCGCCATTTCCCCGAGTGGTTTCCAGGCGGCCGTCACACACCGCAGGGCCCTGACCGAGGACGAGTGCCACTGCCTGTATCGCAAAACAATATGGTTTCTGAGCATGTAGCCTTGTCTGTTGCTGCCATGCCCACTGTCGTGAGACGGTAAAGGGTGCAGATATAAAAGCCCCAAGGTGGTCACGGCGAACCGACGTCACTCCATGATAATTCCATGCTGATATGATCATCGAAGCGGGCGTTGTTTCCTTGAAGTAGCAGCGGTTGGCAGCCGGCATCGATGACCAGGTGGCGCTAAGCCAGCTGACTCCAGCGGCGCCATTGCCTCGTGTGGTTTCCAAGTGGCCGTCACACACCGCAAGGCCCTGACCGAGGACGAGTGCCACTGCCTTTATCGCAGAACAAAATGGTTTCTGAGCATGTTGCCTTGTCTGCTGCTGCCATGCCCACTGTAGTGAGATGGTAAAGGGTGCAGATTTAAAAGCCCCAAGGTGGTCACAGCGAACCGACGTCACTCCATGATAATTCCATGCTGATATGATCATCGAAGCGGGCGTTGTTTCCTTGAAGTAGCAGCGGTTGGCAGCCGGCATCGATGACCAGGTGGCGCGAAGCCAGCTGACTCAAGCGGCGCCATTGCCTCGAGTGGTTTCCAGGTGGCTGTCACACACCGCAGGGCCCTGAGCAAGGACGAGTGCCGCTGCCTGTATCGCAAAACAAAATGGTTTCTGAGCATGTTGCCTTGTCCGCTGCTGCCATACTCACTGTCATGAGACGGTAAAGGTGCAGATATAAAAGCCCCAAGGTGGTCACGGGAACCGACGTCACTCTATGATGATTCCATGCTGATACGATCATCAAAGGGGCCGTTGTTTCCTTGAAGAAGCAGCGGTTGGCAGGCGGTGTCGATGACCAGGCGGCGGGAAGCCTGCTCACTGAAGCGGCGCCGTTGCCCCGAGTGGCGTCTAGGTGCCCGTCACACACCGCAGGGCCCTGACCGAGGACGAGTGCCATTGCCTGTATCGCAAAACAAGATGGTTTCTGAGCATGTTGCCTTGTCCGCTGCTGCTATGCCCACTGTCGTGAGACGGTAAAGGATGCAGATTTAAACGCCCCAAGGTGGTCACGGGAACCGAGGTGACTCCATGATGATTCCATGCTGATATGATCTTCGAGGGGGTGTTGTTTCGTTGAAGAAGCAGTGGTTGGGAGGCGGTGTCGATGACCAGGCGGCGGGAAGCAGCTGACTGAAGCGGCGTCATTGCCCCGAGTGGCGTCCACGTGGCCGTCACACACCGCAAGGCCCTGACCGAGGACGAGTGCCACTGCCTTTATCGCAGAACAAAATGGTTTCTGAGCATGTTGCCTTGTCTGCTGCTGCCATGCCCACTGTAGTGAGACGGTAAAGGGTGCAGATTTAAAAGCCCCAAGGTGGTCAGAGCGAACCGACGTCACTCCATGATAATTCCATGCTGATATGATCATCGAAGCGGGCGTTGTTTCCTTGAAGTAGCAGCGGTTGGCAGCCGGCATCGATGACCAGGTGGCGCGAAGCCAGCTGACTCAAGCGGCGCCATTGCCTCGAGTGGTTTCCAGGTGGCTGTCACACACCGCAGGGCCCTGAGCAAGGACGAGTGCCGCTGCCTGTATCGCAAAACAAAATGGTTTCTGAGCATGTTGCCTTGTCCGCTGCTGCCATACTCACTGTCATGAGACGGTAAAGGGTGCAGATTGAAAAGCCCCACCCAAGGTGGTCACGGGAACCGACGTCACTCTATGATGATTCCATGCTGATACGATCATCAAAGGGGCCGTTGTTTCCTTGAAGAAGCAGCGGTTGGCAGGCGGTGTCGATGACCAGGCGGCGGGAAGCCTGCTCACTGAAGCGGCGCCGTTGCCCCGAGTGGCGTCTAGGTGCCCGTCACACACCGCAGGGCCCTGACCGAGGACGAGTGCCATTGCCTGTATCGCAAAACAAGATGGTTTCTGAGCATGTTGCCTTGTCCGCTGCTGCTATGCCCACTGTCGTGAGACGGTAAAGGATGCAGATTTAAACGCCCCAAGGTGGTCACGGGAACCGAGGTGACTCCATGATGATTCCATGCTGATATGATCTTCGAGGGGGGTGTTGTTTCGTTGAAGAAGCAGTGGTTGGGAGGCGGTGTCGATGACCAGGCGGCGGGAAGCCAGCTGACTGAAGCGGCGTCATTGCCCCGAGTGGCGTCCACGTGGCCGTCACACACCGCAGGGCCCTGAACAAAGACGAGTGCCACTGCCTGTATCGCAAAACAAAATAGTTTCTGAGCATGTTGCCTTGTCCGCTGCTGCTATGCCCACTGTCGTGAGACGGTAAAGGGTGCAGATTTAAAAGCCCCAAGGTGGTCACGGGAACCGAGGTGACTCCATGACGATTCCATGCTGATATGATCTTCGAAGGGGGTGTTGTTTCCTTGAAGAAGCAGCGGATGCCAGGCGGTGTCGATGACAAGGCGACGGGAAGCCTTCTGACTCATGCGGCGCCATTGCCACGAGTGATTTCCAGGTGGCCGTCACACACCGCAGTGCCCTGACCGAGGACGAGTGCCACCGCCTGTATCGCAAAACATTATGGTTTCTGAGCTTGTAGCCTTTTCTGTTGCAGCCATGCCCACTGTCGTGAGACGGTAAAGGGTGCAGATATAAAAGCCCCAATGTGGTCACGTGACTCCAGCGGCGCCATTGCCTCGTGTGGTTTCCAAGTGGCCGTCACACACCGCAAGGCCCTGACCGAGGACGAGTGCCACTGCCTTTATCGCAGAACAAAATGGTTTCTG
The DNA here is from genome assembly GCA_013339685.2 of Hyalomma asiaticum. NCBI lineage: Eukaryota > Metazoa > Arthropoda > Arachnida > Ixodida > Ixodidae > Hyalomma > Hyalomma asiaticum. The sequence continues at coordinate 36,810 of JABSTT010002359.1, forward strand.
AGCATGTTGCCTTGTCTGCTGCTGCCATGCCCACTGTAGTGAGACGGTAAAGGGTGCAGATTTAAAAGCCCCAAGGTGGTCAGAGCGAACCGACGTCACTCCATGATAATTCCATGCTGATATGATCATCGAAGCGGGCGTTGTTTCCTTGAAGTAGCAGCGGTTGGCAGCCGGCATCGATGACCAGGTGGCGCGAAGCCAGCTGACTCAAGCGGCGCCATTGCCTCGAGTGGTTTCCAGGTGGCTGTCACACACCGCAGGGCCCTGAGCAAGGACGAGTGCGCTGCCTGTATCGCAAAACAAATGGTTTCTGAGCATGTTGCCTTGTCCGCTGCTGCCATACTCACTGTCATGAGACGGTAAAGGGTGCAGATTGAAAAGCCCCACCCAAGGTGGTCACGGGAACCGACGTCACTCTATGATGATTCCATGCTGATACGATCATCAAAGGGGCCGTTGTTTCCTTGAAGAAGCAGCGGTTTGGCAGGCGGTGTCGATGACCAGGCGGCGGGAAGCCTGCTCACTGAAGCGGCGCCGTTGCCCCGAGTGGCGTCTAGGTGCCGTCACACACCGCAGGGCCCTGACGAGGACGAGTGCCATTGCCTGTATCGCAAAACAAGATGGTTTCTGAGCATGTTGCCTTGTCCGCTGCTGCTATGCCCACTGTCGTGAGACGGTAAAGGATGCAGATTTAAACGCCCCAAGGTGGTCACGGGAACCGAGGTGACTCCATGATGATTCCATGCTGATATGATCTTCGAGGGGGGTGTTGTTTCGTGAAGAAGCAGTGGTTGGGAGGCGGTGTCGATGACCAGGCGGCGGGAAGCAGCTGACTGAAGCGGCTTTAAGCGGCCGTTGTTTCCTTGAAGAAGCAGAGGTCAAGCGGCGCCATTGCCCCGAGTGGTTTCCAGGTGGCCGTCACACACCGTAAGGCCCTGACCGAGGACGAGTGCCACTGCGTGTATCGCAGAAGAAAATGGTTTCTGAGCATCTTGCCTTGTCTGCTGCTGCCATGGCCACTCTCGTGAGACGGTAAAGGGTGCAGATTTAAAAGACCCAAGGTGGTCACGGGAACCGACGTCACTCTATGATGATTCCATGCTGATACGATCATTGAAGGGGGCGTTGTTTCCTTGAAGAAGCAGCGGTTGGCAGGCGTTGTCGGTGACCAGGCGGCGGGAAGCCTGCTCACTGAAGCGGCGCCATTGCCCCGAATTGCGTCCAGGTGCCCGTCACACACCGCAGGGCCCTGACCGAGGACGAGTGCCATTGCCTGTATCGCAAAACAAGATGGTTTCTGAGCATGTTGCCTTGTCTGCTGCTGCCATGCCCACTGTCGTGAGACGGTAAAGGGTGCAGATTTAAAAGCCCCAAGGTGGTCACGGGAACCGAGGTGACTCCATGACGATTCCATGCTGATATGATCTTCGAAGGGGGTGTTGTTTCCTTGAAGAAGCAGCGGATGCCAGGCGGTGTCGATGACAAGGCGACGGGAAGCCTTCTGACTCATGCGGCGCCATTGCCACGAGTGATTTCCAGGTGGCCGTCACACACCGCAGTGCCCTGACCGAGGACGAGTGCCACCGCCTGTATCGCAAAACATTATGGTTTCTGAGCTTGTAGCCTTTTCTGTTGCAGCCATGCCCACTGTCGTGAGACGGTAAAGGGTGCAGATATAAAAGCCCCAATGTGGTCACGGCGAACCTACGTCATCCATGAAAATTCCATGCTGATATGATCATTTAAGCGGCCGTTGTTTCCTTGAAGAAGCAGAGGTCAAGCGGCGCCATTGCCCCGAGTGGTTTCCAGGTGGCCGTCACACACCGTAAGGCCTGACCGAGGACGAGTGCCACTGCGTGTATCGCAGAAGAAAATGGTTTCTGAGCATCTTGCCTTGTCTGCTGCTGCCATGGCCACTCTCGTGAGACGGTAAAGGGTGCAGATTTAAAAGACCCAAGGTGGTCACGGGAACCGACGTCACTCTATGATGATTCCATGCTGATACGATCATTGAAGGGGGCGTTGTTTCCTTGAAGAAGCAGCGGTTGGCAGGCGTTGTCGGTGACCAGGCGGCGGGAAGCCTGCTCACTGAAGCGGCGCCATTGCCCCGAATTGCGTCCAGGTGCCCGTCACACACCGCAGGGCCCTGACCGAGGACGAGTGCCATTGCCTGTATCGCAAACAAGATGGTTTCTGAGCATGTTGCCTTGTCTGCTGCTGCCATGCCCACTGTCGTGAGACGGTAAAGGGTGCAGATTTAAAAGCCCCAAGGTGGTCACGGGGAACCGACGTCACTCCATGATAATTCCATGCTGATATGATCATCGAAGCGGGCGTTGTTTCCTTGAAGTAGCAGCGGTTGGCAGGCGGCATCGATGACCAGGTGGCGCGAAGCCAGCTGACTCAAGCGGCGCCATTGCCTCGAGTGGTTTCCAGGTGGCTGTCACACACCGCAGGGCCCTGACCAAGGACGAGTGCCGCTGCCTGTATCGCAAAACAAAATGGTTTCTGAGCATGTTGCCTTGTCCGCTGCTGCCATGCCCACTGTCATGAGACGGTAAAGGGCGCAGATTTAAAAGCCCCACCCAAGGTGGTCACGGGAACCGACGTCACTCTATGATGATTCCATGCTGATACGATCATCGAAGGGGGCGTTGTTTCCTTGAAGAAGCAGCGGTTGGCAGGCGGTGTCGATGACTAGGCGGCGGGAAGCCTGCTCACTGAAGCGGCGCCATTGCCCCGAGTGGCGTCCAGGTGCCCGTCACACACCGCAGGGCCCTGACCGAGGACGAGTGCCATTGCCTGTATCGCAAAACAAGATGGTTTCTGAGCATGTTGCCTTGTCCGCTGCTGCCATGCCCGCTGTCGTGAGACGGTAAACGGTGCAGATTTAAAAGCCCCAAGGTGGTTACGGGAACCGACGTCACTCCATGATAATTCCATGTTGATATGATCATCGAAGGGGGCGTTGTTTCCTTGAAGAAGTAGCGGTTGGCAGGCGGCGGGAAGCCAGCTGACTCAAGAGGTGCCATTGCCCCGAATGGTTTCCAGGTGGCCATGACACACCACAGGGCCCTGAACGAGGAGCAGTGCCATTGGCTGTATCTCAAAACAAAGTGGTCTCTGAGCATATTTCCCTGTCGGCTGCTGCCATGCCCACTGTCGTGAGACGGTAAAGGGTGCAGATTAAAAGCCCCATGGCGGTCACGGGAACCGACGTCACTCCATGATCATTCCATGCTGATATGATCATCGAAGGGGGCGTTGTTTCCTTGAAGAAGCAGCAGTTGGCAGGCTGCGTACCTAGCGCATTGAGAGCGTCCGCTTCCGATGCGGTAGGTACCGGGTTCAAATCCCAGTGCCGGCCGGACACCCACCAGCGCTCGGTTTACGTACTTATCTCGAAAGGTGGCCCCACAAGGACGTGACAGGTCCCCTGGGCACACCTTACCCACCACGGCCTTTTTGAAATAGTTGAGCGTCCGCCTTGCTGTGGTAGGCAGAGAGGCATCCGCCACTGCCGCCGGGTACCTACCGGTAAAATAGGGACAAGCGCGCTTCCGCCTGGTGCTCGGCTGTTGGAAGGTACTGTACGGTTGGGAGGTCACCCACCCTTGTGGGAAATGCCTTAAATTAAGGTCACTCCTTTTAACCGCAACGGTGGCGCAATGGTAGAGCGTGCGCTTCCGATGCGGTAGGTACCGGGTTCAAATCCCAGTGCCGGCCGGACACCCACCGGTTTAAAAACGGGTAGAGGAGTACACACCTGGCGCTCGGTTTACGTGTACTTATCTCGAAAGGTGGCCCCATAAGGACGTGGCAGGTCCCCTGGGCACACCTTACCCACCACGGCCTTGGTGAAATAGTTGAGCGCCCGCCTTGCTGTGGTAGGCAGAGAGGCATCCGCCACTGCCGCCGGGTACCTACCGGTAAAATAGGGACAAGCGCGCTTCCGCCAGGTGCTCGGCTGTTGGAAGGTACTGTACGCTTGGGAGGTCACCCACCCTTGTGGGAAATGGGCGGCATGGGACCGCCCGACCTTAAATTAAGGTCACTCCTTTTTTTCTTTTTTTTGACCAGGCGGCGGGAAGCCGGCTGGCTCAAGTGGTGCCAAGACAAGATGGGATCGCAAAACAAGATGGGTTGTGAGCATGTTGCCTTGCCCGCTCCTGCTATGCCCACTGTCGTGAGACGATATAGGGTGCAGATTTAAAAGCCCCAAGGTGGTCACGGGAACCGACATCACTCCATGATAATTCCATGCTGATATGATCATCGACGGGGGCGTTATTTCCTTGAAGAAGCAGTGGTTGGCAGCTGGTGTCGATGACCAGGCGGCGGGAAGCCAGCTCACTGAGGCGGCGCCATTGCCCTCAGTGGCGTCCAGGTGCCCGTCACACACCGCAGGGCCCTGGCCGAGGACGAGTGCCACTGCCTGTATCTCAAAACAAAATGGTTTCTGAGCATGTTGCGTTGTCCGCTGCTGCCATGCCCACTGTCGTGAGACGGTAAATGGTGCAGATTTAAAAGCCCCAAGGTGGTCACGGGAACCGACGTCACTCCATGATCATTCCATGCTGATATGATCATCGAAGAGGGCCTTGTTTCCTTGAAGAAGCAGCGGTTGGCAGGCGGCTGGAAGCCAGCTGACTAAAGCAGCGTCATTGCCCCGAGTGGTTTCCAGGTGGCCGTCACCCACCGCAGGGCCCTGACCGAGGACGAGTGCCACTGCCCGTATCGCAAAACAAAATGGTTTCTGAGCATGTTGCCTTGTCCACTGCTGCCATGCCCACTGTCGTGAGACGGTAAAGGGTGCAGATTTAAAAGCCCCAAGGTGGTCACGGGAACTGGCGTCACTCCATGATCATTGCATGCTCATATGATCATCGAGAGGGGGGGTTGTTTTCTTGAAGAAGCAGCGAATGGCAGGCGGCGGCAAGCCAGCAGACTCAAGAGGTGCCATTGCCCCGAATGGTTTCCGGGTGGCCATGACACACCACAGGGCCCTGACCGAGGAGGAGTGCCCCTGGCTGTATCGCAAAACGAAGTGGTCTCTGAGCATGTTGCCCTGTCCGCTGCTGCCATGGCCACTGTCGTGAGACGGTAAAGGGTGCAGATATAAAAGCCCCAAGGTGGTCACAGTGAACCGACGTCACTCCATGATAATTCCATGCTGATATGATCATCGAAGCGGGTGTTGTTTCCTTGAAGAAGCAGCGGTTGGCAGGCTGCGTCGATGACCAGGCGGCGGGAAGCCTGCTGACTCAAGCGGCGCCATTGTCCCGAGTGGTTTCCAGGTGGCCGTCACACACCGCAGGGCCCTGAACGAGGACGAGTGTCACTGCCTGTATCGCAAAACAAAGTGGTTTCTGAGCATGTTGCCTTGTCCGCTGCTGCCATGCCCACTGTCATGAGACGGTAAAGGGTTGTTGGGTATCGGGTGTCTCAGCTTGCGGCTGCATCTGCGCAGAGCTGATAGTCGAAGCGGACAAGGCGACGGTGAGTTAAGGTAACTTTATATACAGAATAAACAGAGGCGTTACATTTTCGGGACTGGGGCCGACAGCTTATTGGGCTCGCACTGGAAGCGATGACGACCCGGGATTTCTTCAGTCGCTCTCCCTCGTCCCTCCGCGGCTTGCTTCTTTTATAGCCCCTTTTGACCCCTTGCATCAGCCAGTAGGTCGAAGCCTCCAATCAGGAACCGCCGTTGGTTGCTGGCCGGGATCCGACCCGTGGGTGAGAGGGCTTGCGCGCAGGTGCGTGAGGAATTGCCGTCGATTGCGTCAGGCGCACCGCAAGAGTAGCCGTGGATTGCATCAGACAGTCTACCGATGTTGACGCCACTTGCATCAGACGTTCTACCAGCTTAAATACTTTGCCGGAGCAATGAAGGTTGGAGTTGAGAGCCCTGGCATTACAGCACCCCCGCCGCCAGACAATGCGCCGGAAAGACGAGCTGCTTCCACGTGGCTCGGATGCCGGGCGTGCTCGTTCGCCAGTTCCATCCAGGTTCACCTCCAGTGCCCTCCGGACAGATGGCCCCTGGCTCCGTTCCGTTAACAGATCCCATTCTTCAGGCAGGATCCCAGCTCCACTGGCTTGTCGCCAAGATGAGTCGACTAGCTTCGCTCGTCTCTTCTGACGATCTTTGGCCGCAAGACTTGTTGATGGTTCTGCAACTTGTCAAGAACGGTTCGACAGCAGGCAACACACGACACAAGCAAGTGCCTTCAGTCACCCGACAGATCACCAGACATAATATTGCATAATATATTCCTAGCTGTGTCTATCGAAATTTCGTTCCCTCTACATCAAGAGGCACATGTGGGACACAAAACTCTTAAAACCAGAACTCAGAATATTACACGTGCTACAAACGCAATGAAATAGAATACAAAATGAAGTTGGCCCCTTGAGATCACTCAGGATAGGATCGCTCGGCTGAGGCCGCAATGAGGACAAAATTTTGCCCCGATCCGCCAGCGAAAGACCGAAAGGATAACTGAAGATGGTACTGATTAGAACGCACGGCTCAGAGCGTCTGCGTTAGCCTTTAGCTTTCCTTTCTTGTAACGAACGTCTAAGTTGTGCTGCTGGAGTATCATGCTCCACCTCAGTAACCGGCCACTTTTAGACGACATGTTATTCAACCAGGTTAGAGGACAGTGGTCCGTTTCGACCACAAACTTCGAACCGGAGACATAACAGGCCAGCTTTTGAACGGCCCAAACCAGGCAGGCGCATTCCTTTTCTGAGGAACTATATGCCTCTTCCCTGCAGCTCAGCTTTCGGCTTAAATACAAAACTGGTCTTTCGTTACCACCGTTGTCTTCCTGGCACAGTATAGCTCCCATTCCGCGATCACTCGCGTCGCACTGAATGATAAAGCCTTTGGAAAAGTCGGGTGCCATGAGAACGGGCTTTTCGCTTAAGGCTTGTTTCAGCGTGCAGAACGCTTTCTCTTTTCCTGAGTCCCACGTCACTTTAACCGGCTCCGACTTCCGAAGTGCATCAGTTAAAGGGCTGGCAATGCTAGAGTAATTCGGCACGTAATGCTGATAGTATCCAGCTAGGCCCAAGAAAGCCCTTATCTCTGATTTGCTGGTAGTTCGTGGATAGTTCATGACGGCGGCTACCTTAATTTCTGAAGGCCTACGCCGGCGACGCCCCACAACGTGTCCCAGGTAAGACACCTCACTGCATCCTAGGTGGCATTTAGCAGGTTTCGCGGTAAGATCTGCTTCTTTCAACTTGTTCAACACGACTCGCAAATGCTCGATATGTTCTTCCCAGCTGTTTGAGAATATGGCGACATCGTCGAGATACGGAAGTGCGAACTCGGACAGGCCATTAAGAGCGCGGTCCATTAGACTAGAAAAACAATAAGGCGCATTTTTCAGTCCAAAACTCAGCATGAGTGGACGATACGTTCCGAATGGAGAAACGAACGCGGCGTACCGGCTAGCGCGCTCCGTAAGAGGGACCTGCCAATACCCTCGCACGAGGTCTAACGTGGAAATGTAATTTGACTTTGACACCGTTTCCACCCTTTCCTCTAGATTTGGTATCGGGTAAGTCTGGTCTCTAGTTATGGCGTTAAGACGACGATAGTCGATGCATGGTCTAGGATCTTTTCCCGGCACTTGAACCAATATTAGAGGAGATGTATAGTCACTCTCACCCGGTACTATGACTCCCAACTCAAGCATTCTATCGATCTCACCTTTCATGATCTGCTTTTGCACAGGGGAACACCGATACGGCTTACTACGAATTGGTTCCTCAGACGTAAGCTCGATGTCGTGTTTAATCACCGTCGTGTTTCCGGGACGGTCGGAAAACACTTCTTTAAATTCTGAAACAATCCTTCTCAAATCTTCCTTCTGGGCTTCACTTAACCTTGGCTCCAGGTTCAGCTGTTCCAACATTACCTCTGAACCCCTTTCGGTTAGATCCCTAGAAGTAAGAATGTCCGCTCCTTCCTCCTCTGAAGCATTCAAAAGCAGATTTACGACCGCTTGACATTGAACGTATGGTTTCATCAAGTTGCTGTGGTAAATTTTGTTAGACCGCCTTCCTAACTTCACTTCGTAGTTGGTATCAGAAAGCTTAGATATTACTTTAGCGGGCCCCTCCCAGTGAACCTCAAGCTTGTTCTTCTTGGACGGCCGCAGCAACATTACCTGACTTCCCACTTCGAAGGTACGTTTTTTTGCTAATTTGTCGTAGTACTCCTTCGACAATACTTGTGCCGCCTTCATATGGCTCTCCACAAGATCTTTTGTTTTTCCGAGCCTCTGAAGGAGGTCCAAAACATAGGCAACTACATTAGGGTCCTCATCAAATCCGTCCCAGGATTCGCGTAGCATTCGCAATGGCGTTCTTAAACTCCGGCCATATACAAGCTCTGCGGGGCTAAACCCAGTGCTCTCATGGGGAGCAGATCTCAAAGCAAACATAGCGGGAGGAATACATGCTTCCCAGTCGCATTTGTGCTCATAGCAAAGAGCTCTCAAAATCCGTTTCAGAACTGAATGCATACGCTCTACCGGATTAGATTGCGGATGATGGATTGAGCTGTGGACCACCTTGATTCCGCATCTGTCCAAAAAGGTAGAGGTAAGGCAACTGGTGAGGACGCTGCCGTTGTCGCATTGCATTTCAGAAGGAAATCCGACACGCGCGAATATCGAGAGCAGAGCGTCCACGACATGAGGAGAATTGAGCTCCCTAAGTGGTACCGCTTCTGGAAATTTTGTGGCTACATAAAGGGCCGTCAAGATGTATCGACAACCTTGCCTTGACTCTGGCAATGGCCCGACGATGTCGATTACTAGGCACCGAAAAGGTTCTGTTATAAGTGGCACAAGCTTCATGGGTGCCTTCCACTTGTCGGTGGATTTCCCCACCCTCTGACAAGTGTCGCAAGAGCGCACAAAGTCTTCGGTGTCCTTCCAGCATTTCGGCCAGTAAAACTCAAGGGAAATTCTAGCCTTGGTCTTCTTTAAGCCTAGATGCCCTGCCCACGCGTTTTCATGCGCAAGCTCCACTAGCTGGCGACGATACTTTTGCGATATCAAGAGCTGCTCATACTTGCGACCTTTCACATCTGTGTAGCTACGGTAGAAAAGCCCTGATTTCTCATAAAAAGAAACATTCTTTTTCTTAGTACCTAATTTTACACTTTCCATCAGCGCTTTAATCGAGAAGTCCTCACGCTGTTCTCTAATGAGTGTCTCTCGATCAACCTTCGACAGCTCACACCAGCTTTCAGCTACAGGTGAGAGTGTAGTGCCCGTCTCGCCCAACGGCGCCACTTCGGTTTCTCCGCCGACGGAAACGACGCTAACCGCTCGCGCTACGGGCTGCTCGAGTAACCCAACCCGAGAGTCGTCTGTACGAGGCGCAGTAGACTCGCAGCCAAGGTCACGCAGCTCGGCCGCTTTTGCAGGTGATGTTTTACTACATGGAACGAGATCAAGTTCCTGTGAAAGCTTCCGCGCTTGCGGTCGCGTGAGGGCCATGTACGCAATGCTGGAAAAGAACGATTTACCCTGCTATTTGAGAAGCTGCTCAGAGTTATTCGAAAAAAGATAAGGAAAACAATCGGGAAGCGCGGCAGACACAGCCGCTTCGGTGTGAAGCTTGCCAAAAGAGCCTTCAATGACCACCGTCGCAATCGGTAAGCAAGCACTCTGCTCCTCGGCGACTTGCCTGATCCACGCGCATTCTCCTGTAAAATCGTTCGGAGACACAAACGAAGGGTGGACAACATCCATGGTTGCCGCTGAGTCTCGAAGTGCCCGACACGTTTTCCCATTGACACTAATCTCTTGAACATACAGCTCTAACAATTGTATGTTCTTTTCAGATTCCCGGATTGTTGCAAAGGCAAACTTTTGTTTACAATTTAACGCGATGTGCCCTTCCTTTTTGAAATGATAACAGATTAGCGGCTTCCGTGACTCAAACGCCCGTGTGGTATCAGTGCGCTGCTTGGGAACCTCACCTGATTTCTGCGCTTCCGTTTGCCCATCTCTCACAGTCTCCTTCGTAAGAGACGGGTCTTTTCTCAAATTACGATTCGGAAAAGGTTTCCGTTCATCAGGCTTCCTTGGGAAGCCCTCCTTTCTCTCAGCTTTTTCCATGCGCACTGCCCTACTATGCAAGTTTCGGCGAGTGTAGTACTCTTCAGCTAACTCTGCTGCCTTGTTTAGCTGTACTTCGCCAAGCTTATCCTGCAGCCAAAGCTTGACGTCATCCTCGATGCAGCGGTAGAATTGCTCCAATGCAATGCATTCCACCACTTTATCGCGATCGTCATAAACATCTTCGCCCTGAGCCATTCAACTAAATCGGCTTTAAGACGAACGCGAAGTCAACATGGGACTCGTTACCCCTTTTCGCATACCGGAACCTTTGTCGGAAAGCCTCGGGTGACAGCTTATATCGTCTCAAGAGAGCCTCCTTAACCTCGTCATAGCTCTCAAACGCCTCCCTCGATAAGCATGTTATCACGTCGGATACTTCCCCGGGAAGCAGAGCTAACAGGTTCTGTGCCCAAAGAGACCGCTCGGGGCATTTCGCTCACAGACGTGTTCGAACTTGACGAGATACTTCGCCATGTCCTCGCCTACTACGAACGGTGGCAGTTGGTCCCGAATTCTATGTCCACTGACCGTTACCGTTGCAGAAGCTACGCTAGGCGCCTGCGAACACTGTCGGAGCGCTAATTCTATTCTTTTCATCTCGAGGCGCTCTTGTCTTTCGACCTCCTCGCGCTCACGGAGTTCTCTTCTTTCGGCCTCCTGGCGCTCACGGAGTTCTCTTCTTTCGGCCTCCTCGCGCTCGCGGAGTTCTCTTCTTTCGGCCTCCTCGCGGCGTCCTTTGATATCCGCCCAAGCCTCATCGACTTCCTCAGCCGTACTCCCTATTCTTCATAATCTCAAGGATCGCTTGTTTCGCTTCGCACGGCCCAGAGTAAGGCCGAGTTCCTCACAAATTTCGATGAGTTCCTTCACTTTAAGCTTCTCCATCGTTCACACTAGCCTCTTGCTGTTCGCCCTTGTTTAGAATATACTTGCCGAACCCACTATAAGTCTACTAGCAAGACACGCAAGCAATCTCAAAACTGCCGTGTTTACGCCCTCCGCATTAACTTTGGTTTCTAAGCGCTCCTTCTTGGTTCGAAACAATCAAACTCACTCCAATGCTTCACACAAGCCTTCTCTAAACTACTATAACCTGTGCTAGAGAAGTGTGGTGAACTGAGGGGAAAACATCAAGACTCACCGCATCGAGGTAGCTGACGCCGGCCGATCCCACCGCTGCCACCACTGTTGGGTATCGGGTGTCTCAGCTTGTGGCTGCATCTGCGCAGAGCTGATAGTCGAAGCGGACAAGGCGACGGTGAGTTAAGGTAACTTTATATACAGAATAAACAGAGGCGTTACATTTTCGGGACTGGGGCCGACAGCTTATGGGCTCGCACTGGAAGCGATGACGACCCGGGATTTCTCAGTCGCTCTCCCTCGTCCCTCCGCGGCTTGCTTCTTTTATAGCCCCTTTTGACCCCCTTGCATCAGCCAGTAGGTCGAAGCCTCCAATCAGGAACCGCCGTTGGTTTGCTGGCCGGGATCCGACCCGTGGGTGAGAGGGCTTGCGCGCAGGTGCGTGAGGAATTGCCGTCGATTGCGTCAGGCGCACCACAAGAGTAGCCGCTTGACATTGAACGTATGGTTTCATCAAGTTGCTGTGGTAAATTTTGTTAGACCGCCTTCCTAACTTCACTTCGTAGTTGGTATCAGAAAGCTTAGATATTACTTTAGCGGGCCCCTCCCAGTGAACCTCAAGCTTGTTCTTCTTGGACGGCCGCAGCAAACATACCTGACTTCCCACTTCGAAGGTACGTTTTTTTGCTAATTTGTCGTAGTACTCCTTCGACAATACTTGTGCCGCCTTCATATGGCTCTCCACAAGATCTTTGTTTTTCCGAGCCTCTGAAGGAGGTCCAAAACATAGGCAACTACATTAGGGTCCTCATCAAATCCGTCCCAGGATTCGCGTAGCATTCGCAATGGCGTTCTTAAACTCCGGCCATATACAAGCTCTGCGGGGCTAAACCCAGTGCTCTCATGGGGAGCAGATCTCAAAGCAAACATAGCGGGAGGAATACATGCTTCCAGTCGCATTTGTGCTCATAGCAAAGAGCTCTCAAAATCCGTTTCAGAACTGAATGCATACGCTCTACCGGATTAGATTGCGGATGATGGATTGAGCTGTGGACCACCTTGATTCCGCATCTGTCCAAAAAGGTAGAGGTAAGGCAACTGGTGAGGACGCTGCCGTTGTCGCATTGCATTTCAGAAGGAAATCCGACACGCGCGAATATCGAGAGCAGAGCGTCCACGACATGAGGAGAATTGAGCTCCCTAAGTGGTACCGCTTCTGGAAATTTTGTGGCTACATAAAGGGCCGTCAAGATGTATCGACAACCTTGCCTTGACTCTGGCAATGGCCCGACGATGTCGATTACTAGGCACCGAAAAGGTTCTGTTATAAGTGGCACAAGCTTCATGGGTGCCTTCCACTTGTCGGTGGATTTCCCCACCCTCTGACAAGTGTCGCAAGAGCGCACAAGTCTTCGGTGTCCTTCCAGCATTTCGGCCAGTAAAACTCAAGGGAAATTCTAGCCTTGGTCTTCTTTAAGCCTAGATGCCCTGCCCACGCGTTTCATGCGCAAGCTCCACTAGCTGGCGACGATACTTTTGCGATATCAAGAGCTGCTCATACTTGCGACCTTTCACATCTGTGTAGCTACGGTAGAAAAGCCCTGATTTCTCATAAAAAGAAACATTCTTTTTCTTAGTACCTAATTTTACACTTTCCATCAGCGCTTTAATCGAGAAGTCCTCACGCTGTTCTCTAATGAGTGTCTCTCGATCAACCTTCGACAGCTCACACCAGCTTTCAGCTACAGGTGAGAGTGTAGTGCCCGTCTCGCCCAACGGCGCCACTTCGGTTTCTCCGCCGACGGAAACGACGCTAACCGCTCGCGCTACGGGCTGCTCGAGTAACCCAACCGAGAGTCGTCTGTACGAGGCGCAGTAGACTCGCAGCCAAGGTCACGCAGCTCGGCCGCTTTTGCAGGTGATGTTTTACTACATGGAACGAGATCAGTTCCTGTGAAAGCTTCCGCGCTTGCGGTCGCGTGAGGGCCATGTACGCAATGCTGGAAAAGAACGATTTACCCTGCTATTTGAGAAGTGCTCAGAGTTATTCGAAAAAAGATAAGGAAAACAATCGGGAAGCGCGGCAGACACAGCCGCTTCGGTGTGAAGCTTGCCAAAAGAGCCTTCAATGACCACCGTCGCAATCGGTAAGCAAGCACTCTGCTCCTCGGCGACTTGCCTGATCCACGCGCATTCTCCTGTAAAATCGTTCGGAGACACAAACGAAGGGTGGACAACATCCATGGTTGCCGCTGAGTCTCGAAGTGCCCGACACGTTTTCCCATTGACACTAATCTCTTGAACATACAGCTCTAACAATGTATGTTCTTTTCAGATTCCCGGATTGTTGCAAAGGCAAACTTTTGTTACAATTTAACGCGATGTGCCTTCCTTTTTGAAATGATAACAGATTAGCGGCTTCCGTGACTCAAACGCCCGTGTGGTATCAGTGCGCTGCTTGGGAACCTTCCACTTGTCGGTGGATTTCCCCACCTCTGACAAGTGTCGCAAGAGCGCACAAAGTCTCGGTGTCCTTCCAGCATTTCGGCCAGTAAAACTCAAGGGAAATTCTAGCCTTGGTCTTCTTTAAGCCTAGATGCCTGCCCACGCGTTTCATGCGCAAGCTCCACTAGCTGGCGACGATACTTTTGCGATATCAAGAGCTGCTCATACTTGCGACCTTTCACATCTGTGTAGCTACGGTAGAAAAGCCCTGATTTCTCATAAAAAGAAACATTCTTTTTCTTAGTACCTAATTTTACACTTTCCATCAGCGCTTTAATCGAGAAGTCCTCACGCTGTTCTCTAATGAGTGTCTCTCGATCAACCTTCGACAGCTCACACCAGCTTTCAGCTACAGGTGAGAGTGTAGTGCCCGTCTCGCCCAACGGCGCCACTTCGGTTTCTCCGCCGACGGAAACGACGCTAACCGCTCGCGCTACGGGCTGCTCGAGTAACCCAACCCGAGAGTCGTCTGTACGAGGCGCAGTAGACTCGCAGCCAAGGTCACGCAGCTCGGCCGCTTTTGCAGGTGATGTTTTACTACATGGAACGAGATCAAGTCCTGTGAAAGCTTCCGCGCTTGCGGTCGCGTGAGGGCCATGTACGCAATGCTGGAAAAAAGAACGATTTACCCTGCTATTTGAGAAGCTGCTCAGAGTTATTCGAAAAAAGATAAGGAAAACAATCGGGAAGCGCGGCAGACACAGCCGCTTCGGTGTGAAGCTTGCCAAAAGAGCCTTCAATGACCACCGTCGCAATCGGTAAGCAAGCACTCTGCTCCTCGGCGACTTGCCTGATCCACGCGCATTCTCCTGTAAAATCGTTCGGAGACACAAACGAAGGGTGGACAACATCCATGGTTGCCGCTGAGTCTCGAAGTGCCCGACACGTTTTCCCATTGACACTAATCTCTTGAACATACAGCTCTAACAATGTATGTTCTTTTCAGATTCCCGGATTGTTGCAAAAGGCAAACTTTTGTTTACAATTTAACGCGATGTGCCTTCCTTTTTGAAATGATAACAGATTAGCGGCTTCCGTGACTCAAACGCCCGTGTGGTATCAGTGCGCTGCTTGGGAACCTCACCTGATTTCTGCGCTTCCGTTTGCCCATCTCTCACAGTCTCCTTCGTAAGAGACGGGTCTTTTCTCAAATTACGATTCGGAAAAGGTTTTCTCGTTCATTCAGGCTTCCTTTGGGAAGCCACGCCTTTCTACTCAGCTTTTTCCATGCTGATATGATCATCGAAGGGGGCATGGTTTCCTTGAAGAAGCAAGGTGGCAGACGGTGCTCGATGACCAGGTGGCGGGAAGCCAGCTGACTGAAGCGGCGCCATTTCCCCGAGTGGCGTCCAGGTGGCCCGTACCACCGCAGGGCCCTGACCGAGGACGAGTGCCACTGCCTGATCGCAAAACAAAATGGTTTCTGAGCATGGCTAGTCCGCTGCTGCCATGCCCGCTGTCGTGAGAGGGTAAAGGGTGCAGATTTAAAAGCCCCAAGGTGGTCACGGGAACCGACGTCACTCCATGATGATTCCATGCTGATATGATCATCGAAGGGGGCGTTGTTTCTTTGAAGAAGCGGCGGTTGGCAGGCGGTATCGATGACCGGTGGCGGGAAGCCAGCTGACTCAAGCGGCGCCATTTCCCCGAGTGGTTTCCAGGTGGCCCGACACACCGCAGGGCCCTGACCGAGGACGAGTGCCACTGCCTGTATCGCAAAAAAAAAATGGTTTCGAGAGCGTTGCCGTGTCCGCTGTGCCCATGACCCACGGTCATGAGATGGTAAAGGGTGCAGATTAAAAGCCCCAAGGTGGTCAGGGAACCGACGTCACTCTATGATGATTCCATGCTGATATGATCGTCGAAGGGGGCGTGTTTCCTTGAAGAAGCAGGTTTGGCAGACGGGTTGGCGATGACCCGGGACAGCGGGAGACTGCTCACTGAAGCGGCGCCATTGCCCCGAGTGGCGTCCAGGTGCCCGTCACACACCGCAGGGCCCTGAACGAGGACGAGTGCCACTGCCTGTATCGCAAAACAATATCGGTTCTGAGCAAGTGCCTTGTCCGACGCTGCTGTACCCACTCTCATGAGACGGTAAAGGGTGCAGATTTAAAAGCCCCAAGGTGGTCACAGGCACCGACGCACTCCATGATAATTCCATGCTGACATTTTATCGAAGGGGGGGCGTTGTTTTCTTGAAGAAGCAAGCGGTTGGCAGGCGCGGGAAGCAGCTGACTCAGCGGGCATTGCCTGAGTGGTTTCCAGGTGGCCATGACCCACCACAGGGCCCTGACCGAGGACGCGTGCACTAGCTGTATCGCAAAACAAAATGGTTTCTGAGCATGTTGCCTTGTCCGCTG
>JABSTT010002360.1:0-40825 GCA_013339685.2 Hyalomma asiaticum
TGTTAGAACGTATTATTTAAAACCAAAACGTTATAGGTACACTTTACAACAGCACAAAGATAGTTTTCTTGCAGAGTTGTGCTGCTGCGAGACGCATATCATTCTTTTCATTTTCATGGAACATTCTCCAGCTTAAAAATTTTCACACAACCTGATTTGCAATTTCTTTATGCATTGCTTTCAGCTTCTAATGTTCTGTGGCCCCCAGGAGCAGTACAGAGGCATCTATGCCGGAGCAGATTGGTAAGTCTCCTTTGACATGATTGCTCACTTCTCTTGAATACGTGTCTGTGAACTTTGTTAGAATGTATAGTTTGAAAGCAAAACGTTGTAGTCCACCATACAACAGCACAAAGATAGTTTTCTTGCAGAGTTGTGCTGCTGCGAGATGCATATCATTCTTTTCAGTTTCATGGAACATTCTCCAGCTTAAAAATTTTCACACAACCTGATTTGCAATTTCTTTATGCATTGCTTTCAGCTTCTAATGTTCCTGTGACCCCCAGGAGCAGTACAGAGGCATCTGTGCCGGAGCAGATTGGTAAGTCTCCTTTGACATGATTGCTCACTTCTCTTGAATACGTGTCTGTGAACTTTGTTACAATGTATAGTTTGAAAGCAAAACGTTGTAGTGCCACCATACAACAGCACAAAGATAGTTTTCTTGCAGAGTTGTGCTGCTGCGAGACGCATATCATTCTTTTCAGTTTCATGGAACATTCTCCAGCTTAAAAATTTTCACACAACCTGATTTGCAATTTCTTTATGCATTGCTTTCAGCTTCTAATGTTCCTGTGACCCCCAGGAGCAGTACAGAGGCATCTGTGCCGGAGCAGATTGGTAAGTCTCCTTTGACATGATTGCTCACTTCTCTTGAATACGTGTCTGTGAACTTTGTTACAATGTATAGTTTGAAAGCAAAACGTTGTAGTGCACCATACAACAGCACAAAGATAGTTTTCTTGCAGAATTGTGCTGCTGCGAGACGCATATCAGTTCTTTTCATTTTCATGGAACATTCTCCAGCTTAAAGATTTTGCCACAACTGATTTGCAATTTCTTTACGCATTGCTTTTAGCTTCTAGTGTTCCTGTGGCGGTTACCTTCAAAGTTCTTGAAGATCCCTCGAATTTTTTTATTTAAGACTGCTATGAACTCTGTTATAATAAGCAGGGGTGAGACAGCTGCTCATATTGCACAGTTTGGATACAATTTCGTTTTCGTGCTCCAAGCTGCTTCAAACGCATGAAAATTTGGAAAATTTCTCCAGACTGCTCCAAAACATCCTGAAACACAAGTATTTTAGTGCTCACGTCAGTTTCAGTGCGGAAAGAAAGTGGAGTTGTGCAACGTGCATCGCGTGATTGAATCTCAGGTGTCTGAGATTTGCTATAGACACTTCGATTTTTGTATCAGTGTACGCTGACACAAAAATCAGGACATGTACAACCAAGAGACGTGGAAGCCATTATCTATACGTAATTGGAGTATATTCCGTGATTAGTTGCCACCACAGTATTGCATTGTTACAATAGAGGTCAATACGCTGGTGAAAAGCTCAGATGAGCTTCTTGGTAATCATGTGAAACAGGAAAATCTTGATAAAAGTCAAAGTTGATCAATCTTGATAAAAGTCAAAGATTTTGACTTTTATCAAGATTTTGACTTTTATCTTGAGTCAAAGTCAATCTTGATAAAAGTCAAAGATATTGAATAAGAAATTACAAAATGTCAAAGCACTGACTGGCAAAATCATGCAAGTGGTTTTAACTAAACGACTATTGTGCGTCGACAGTTTTGGTGCTATGAGAATTTCTTTTAATTTTGAGAAGTGTACTGACCCCTGGTTGTGGAAAAGATACTTGACTGCCTGTTCTGCTCCAAATTCGACTTTTCGAGCTCTTAAGACATTACATTAACTGTCGTGAGCTGCTCCAAATCAAGGTTCTCCTGCTCCAATATGAACATTTCGCGGCTCCAAAAACTGCTCCCAAGGCTGTTTCTGCTCTCTCACCCCTGAATAAGGCTCATGTGTGTTGTTTTGTGGACACATTGCCTCACTCAGTCTATCGGAAACCCTTGGTAATTCTTGAGCACTTTATAAGAACTACCAAGGTGCACTTTTAGTATAGTTAGAGATGTGCACTGACTTGTTGGTTGAATCAAAGTTACCAGTTAAACTAGGGTATAGTACAGTAAAATTTCCTTATCGCAGAATCTCAAGATCTCCTGCTGTGCAGCAGCCCTGCGTTTGAGGAGCCAGATGATTTTGGTATGTAAAGTTGCTTTAAGCATGCTGTTATTATGCGGCTTTTATGGAAGTTCTGAAAACTGGATTGTTTAACACTTGGGTTTACTGAAGCCACCTCGTTAGAGCTGGCTATTGTAATTGGTATAAGATAGTGTGGTAAAAGATAGTTGTGTATGCTCTCTGCAAAGCACGTTTGTAGGGTGTTCTTCCTACCCCTTGGATTTTGCCTTGTCTCCAAAGCTACTCCTATGACAGCTATGGCCTGTTTGTTTATTTGACCTGAAAAAATTGTGCCTAGTCCGTTTTATAGAGTATACCGAGGAGATAAAGTCGTACTGAATGAAGTGTGAGGTTTGTCATGAAAGCACAGGCTGAACTGTAAGGTGTGAGTGCCTATTCAAAAGAAGAGGCGTGCAAGACACGGACACAGGGGGAAGAAGTGAATAACACGAACGCCGACTATCAACTGAGGCAGAGCACAGAGGCGAAAAAGAAAGAAGACACACAGCTTATGTGCGCATGCTCAGGAATGGTAGCACCACCTGTCAAACGGTTACATGTGCCGGTCTACGCGATAGACAACTGCTAAGGCATTCTATCTCCTCTCTGTTTAGGCTAATCGACAGCTGACTCACGCACGCACTTCCACTAATACTGATATGCCAGGCCTCGACCAATAAATGCATCTCTTCATTCTTATGTCTATACAGGATCTCGGTGTCGTCTAACTCTGGCGTGCATCTGCACACCTGGCAGTGCAAAGATAGATTAGACGGCGTTCCACCTGATAGCGACCTTGGTTCAGTTAATCTTTGATTAATACAACGCGGAGTTTGCCCTACATAAAAACGTCCGCAGCTAAAAGGAATCTTATAAACCACACCCATGCGACAATCGGTAAAATTGTTATTGGCTGTGTGCTTAACCTGACAGATATCCATTCGCTTCTTTCCTTCCATCAGCTCATTTCTTCTATGCACGGCAGCGCAAACCCTACCTAACTTATTGGGAGCCGTAAACACAACATTAACCCCATATCTACTTCCCACTTTTTTAAGCCTGTGCGAAACTGCGTGGATATATGGAACACTCACGACTCTTTTCTTGTTAACGTTACCCACTGCTACAGCATTCGTTCTGGTCAAAAGTGACTTCTTCAGGCGCTCAGCTACTGTGGCTATCTCTAGTTTAAGGTAACCTGCTTCTAAGAGGCGCTCGACCTGCGAATTAAAGCTAGTGGTCAAACGGTGCACGCACAACTTAGATAGGGCTGACTTTAAACAGGACAAGGCTATTCCGTTTTTTACTACTTTCGAATGCTTGGAGTCAAAGTTTAACAACGGCTTAGATGCTCTAGGAGAATACTGCCAACACACGTGATTCTGCTCAAATGACAACGAGATATCTAAAAATTGTGTTACGTTTCTCTCCGGTAGTTCTTTCGTAAACCTTGGACAATCTCCATTAAGTGTAAATTGATCGCTTACATAGGTGACGGCGGATTCAAAATCATCCTTACTATAAAATATCAAGTAATCGTCTGCATACCGAAATACCCTGATGATGTGGTCACCTAAGGCCTCTTTTAAGCGGCAGTCAAACTTGCTCAAGTATAGATCACTTAGAATAGGGGCGACCTTTGAACCTATACAAATCCCCATTTTCTACACAAACATGCCTTCTCTGTATCTAACTAATGTTGACGTTAAGTACATGGAAAGAATTTCTAGAAAAGTACCTGTCGAAACTCCGCATCTATCTATGAAACCGGACTCTTGCCCTTCTTCTTCAATACATTCTTTCATGCATTTAACAAACCTTCATGAGGCAACGAGTAATACAAATCTTCATCCATGCTAAACGCTGTGCAGTCGCCAGGATTTTCCTCTGGTAACAACTGAACTAGAGCCTGAGAATTACGTACACGGAAGGGGTCAGAAAACTTAGGGATGTTAAGCACTTCTGCAAATAGCTAGCTACACAAACTTGCGAAGTCCCTGACTCTGATACAATCGAGCGAAACGGAATTTCTGGCTTATGGGTTCTGGCCGAGAAAAATAATTCTAAAGTGAGCAATTTTGCCTTTTCGACACTAGAAGCTACCTTATCAAGATTATGTTTCAACAGGAGATCGACAGCTCGTTGTTATATTACAGAAGGTTTCAGCTTCACAGGTCTACAATTCTTTTCAATGGCTGCTGAAGCTTTATCTAAAAAAGTGCTATTCGGCATAACAAAACAACCTTCCTTATCAGATAAAACAGGTCGAAGCTTATGTTCCACACAGTAATTTACCACCGGTCGGATAGGGTCAGAGGCCTTAACAAGATCGTTCAAATGCTTGATGCTGGCGATGCAATCCGAAGCATAGCGAGACCGTTCAACTTCGGAATAACCTTAGTTATAGATAGAGGTAAGCTTAAAACGTCAATTCCTTTTAGGTTAGGATGAAAACAGTTCTTGGAGCCTAATACTAGAATTTTCTTGTGATTCTCGTCCAAAACGGCGTCTCCGAGAATCATTACCTTTCCTGATGGCGATGCCTAATACTAGAATTTTCTTGTGATTCTCGTCCAAAACGGCGTCTCCGAGAATCATTACCTTTCCTGATGGCGATTTAGTAGAATAAGAATTCCTCTTACTTTGTAGCAGATCCGGTAGCTTTGCCCTCCACAAAAAATCCGCGTGCTGCTCGGAAACTCAACCAATTGGCGAAAATGCCGTTCCTTTAACAGGTCTCCTCGGGTGGCACAGCTCACTTCTAAACACTGGTGATAAAATCCGCTATCTTCAGCCGCTATCTTCAGCTGCTATCTTCAGCCGCTATCTTCAGCTGAAATAAGCTGAAATATGTTTCACGCTAGAACTATGACGTGGTTCAAACGTAATAATATCATTCCATTGGAAATTCAGATGTTGTGCGGTTTTCTTCTTCCTTCTACGGGACACGCGAACAGGATTTGCACGATTATTTCAGCCTTAGCAGTTGTCTGTCGCGTAGACCGGCACGTGTAACAGTTTGACAGGTGGCGCTACCATCCCTGAGCATGTGCAGATAAGCTGTGTGTCTTCTTTCTTTTTCGCCTTTGTGCTCTGCCTCAGTTGATAGTCGGCGTTCGTGTTATTCACTTCTTCCCCCTGTGTCCGTGTCTTGCACGCCTCTTTTTTTGACTATGGACCCTTACCAACTCGCTTGACTTTCTGTCCTTGTGAGTGCCTGTTTCTTCAGTGGCACCACACAGCAGCATGAAGGGTCCGAGTTGAAACAGTTCACATCATTGATTTATGTCAGACCTTGCACGAGCTTCAGACGGCAGTGTGCTCAGTCTGTCATCTTTTTCTTATGGTTCACTGACAAGTTCCAGTTTGTTTCACTCATGTGATGCTTTTCTTTGCCACATAAGTATGCGAGATCTATGCTTGTCTTTATTGCCATTTTGTTAGCTTGCTTGCATCATTCACTTGAATTTTTTGGTTTCTTGGAGTATTGTGTTTGAGCTTAATCTTGTCATCACAGATGATGGTTTTAACAGATGAGGGGTTTTGACACAAGCATGTGTGTAGGTAGATTTAGCCTCGTTGGAGACGGTTGAGTGTACCGCTCAGCACCTTGACCATATTTCTCCACTGATTTGTCAATGTGCAGAGAACCATTTAATAAGATGCTAATAGTGCAGTATTGCAAATTTTACTGTATAACCACTATTAGAAGCACTTGTAGTTTGCCTGGTTGGTGTAAGTTTGAAAGCATAATTGCAGCTAACAGGCCACACGCACAACTGCCTGTAATATCCATTTATTCCTCCTTGTGCATCCCGTCACCAGAAATGCTTTAAAATTACCCTACTGGTATTAGGAATGGTAAGCTGTGTGAAATTGCTGCAATTACAGAGAGTGTTCTTTTTGCTTTGTATCAATTTGTCTACATTTGTAATGCATTGGAGTTATAAGCGTGAATTCTTATCACTAAAGAATCTTTGTCATGCTAGGAGAAACCTGGACTCCTCAGGAACGTGAAGTGTCTGAGGGCTTGCAGACCGTGATCGGCAGTGCAAGAGATGATGGAAAGGTATTTGCATTCATGGCTTGGCTTTTCTTCATATGTAACGAAGTTAAAGGAAGCAAGTGGGCCGCACGCATCGCCAGTGCGCAGCACGTTGGGCTTAGGCTAGCCTGTGATGGGCATGACTCCCACATTGTCGAGGAGTATATGACTGGTGGGCAGAGCAGCCAAGGAAGGATCAAGGTGCACAATTTCTGCTTTCCACTGGAGTTGAGAGGAATCTCCATGGCATTTAAATGTAATGCTGCAACTATATTGCCATGTGCTATAGTGCCATTTGTGCGTGCCTGTGGTGGCAGTGAAGCAGTGAGGCTTTCTCGATTAGGCAAAAGAATGGAGATGCGTTACTTGAAATTTAATACAGCATGTTCCTACTGCTTGGCGTTCTTCTCTGGCCTATGTTATTGCAATATGCACTTCCAATTCTTCCTTTCCTCGCTATCTTAGTTCTTGTGAGCCCGTGCTTTGAAGTGATATACATTACGACATAGCCGCAGTCAGTGCATTTCGTCAGCTCACAACTGTTCTGAGATGTGCTGCTAAAGGCGATATCGCTTTGGTAACGAGTCACATTGTCTCCTGTGGTAGTGATTGGCTGGTTGAACAAACCAGAAAAGTGTCACAAATCTGAATGTGTAGTACTAAGCTGTTAACAAATCAGAAAAATTAAGTGATCATCGGCATTGTGACAATCACAGTAATGTAGTGTTTTTTCATCAACATCCAAGTAAGCCTGAATTTTAAGAAAAGAATTTGACAATGTGAAAAGTCAACTGATGTTTGCAGTAAGAATCTTTCATTGTGCTAGTGGCCCAGGATGAAATTATTGCTGTGTGTGCTTATTTTACCAGTTGCCTTACATTTCTGTAGATTAATGAGTGAGCTGCCAGTGTTCAAATGCGCACATTGCAGTTTAGCATTAGATATATGGCGGTAACACTTCATGTAGAATATAGACGCATATTTATGTTGTGTTGAAAATGTAGTGCCTAATACAGGTTTTAACTTATCCTGCAGATCTATGCTGGCAACGGCAAGTGGCTGGAGGAGGAGGCGTGGGGGACGCTCTTCCGAGCCTCAACAGATTCACTGTTTTGCCGTATGGCAACGCTGGTTTATTGGACGCCCGAGGAACTGAAAAGCCGCAGTGTCACAGGGAAAATTTCTAATAAGTCGAGGTCCAAGGGGCAGACAGAGGGCAGGCCTCCTCTGACCCCCGAAAAAGTGGACTCATTGAAAGGTTTGCAGCACAATATATGCATACTTTATCCTGTCATGCGCAGTGAAATTTACTGTATATCTTACTTTACTGTATAACTGGACTGCTATGGCAGCTTGAGTGGTCAAGTGCACTGCAGTTGTTTATTGAGATTTTAAAATCTTTCACTGTTCATAAATCAAAGAACAGTAACAATTTAAAAGGGTCGTGAAACATTTCCTGAAAGTTTTTTATGAATAGTGTAATAGGAATCCTGGCCCTTCAAACTAATATATTGTCTTGTTGCACCATCTGCATTTATTTGCAGCGATAAAAACAGTTTTAGTTTCACTGTGTGCACTCTCCTCAAGTCTGCAGCTGACGTCATACTAGTTGCCACCGTAGGCTCTGGGATTGACACGCCCTCGCAGGCCATTGGAAAACAAACTGTGCTGCAGTGTTCCTGCCGTATGGCAGTACCACACTGGATTGAACTAGTTTCTTACTTTCTAGCTTTCATATAAATCTGTATTTTAGAGTGAATAAAGGTTCGAATATGTTTGTTTTTAAATGTCTTAAGGTGACGCCACTTAATAGTGCCTCTGCTGGCCTTTGGTGTCGCGTGAAGCACAGGCAAGCTAGGATTTCAAAGGAACGTTATATAGACTGAATGTTGCACCAAAATGTTTCGGAATCAGCATGTCAAATGCCTATTGAAGCAGTGAACAACCGCACAGGTCCATATTCTTTCCACGACCCCTTTAATATGCTGCAGTATCACATTCTTACACTCAAGCATGGGTAGTGGTGCTAGAGGCACAGGTGTGCCTTTCTAGCATATAGCCATTGTATTACTCTGCAAAGGTACTAAGTGCCATGCTGACATTTTTCTTTGCTGAGCTTTTTAATTTTCAGCCTACTTTTTACTTGCAGCTCTCTTCAGGATCTACATGGGATCCGATGCCTCTCAAGCAGAACAACAAAAAAGGATGAAGGACGTGCGGAAGCATCTTGCCCAAAAGCTCGGCGATTTGAGGAGAAAATGAAAATTATGAAGTCAAATATAATATATTCTACTTATTTGATTGCTTTTGTTTAATCAAAAATGAATGCAGGGGCCCGGAGCACATTTCTTTATAGAAATATCATGAAACAACTTCGGTGGCCTTACGTGCCTTTCACAAATCTGTGGAAATACATTTATTACAAAGCACTTCGGCAAAGCACAGAGTTGTGTATGCCTGTGCGGGCTTTAGATTTAGGCTTAAGCCATGGCCAACAAAACGAGCCGACAAGCACACAAGCCAATGAAAACGAGCCAACAAAGAAGCCAACAACATGCCAACAAACATGCCAACAAACATGCCAACAAACATACCAACAAACATCCCAACAAACATCCCAACAAACATCCCAACAAACACACAAGCCAACAAACAAGCCAACAAACACACAAGCCAATAGGCCAAATTTCCGCATAGCCAACAGCTATTGGATTTTTTGACTGGGTTGGTTATAACATATTTGGTTATAGTGGCTGTGTACAGCTGGCGTTGGCAGGTATTTTCCTTGTGCACTCCTCGCCGCGTCCCCTAGTTGGGCTCCATGGTGGGTGGCTGGCGCAGCTGCCGAACTCGGTTTACATACTTATGGCATCCTCCTTTCCCCCCTTACATGATCGTCCCCACTTGAAAAGAGGACGCACCGAAGAAGCCCTACAGTTTTTTGCCAACGTCAAGGAAATATTTCCACGGTTTCATGTGATTCACAGTTCTGACGCTGAAACTACCGTTCGAACAGTCTCCCCATTCACAGTCTCGAAAGTTCTCACTGACACACTGGGCCCTGGATACAAAGTGACTAAAACGGCTAGTGGTGACCTCCTCCTTGAGGTTCGCGACAAGGTCCAACATGGAAAGCTATCAAATCTTGCAGAGTTTGGAAATGTTAAGATCACTGTGACACCACACCGTTCAATGAATACAAGCAAGGGAGTAGTCTCTGATGAAGATCTGATCAACTTAAGCGACGAAGAGCTCCTAGAGGGATGGAAAGATCAGAATGTCATTCAAGTACAGAGAATAAAGATCAAACGGGACAGCAGAGACATTCCAACAAAACATCTGAGCCTGACATTTGCATCGAGCGTGTTACCAGATACCTTAGAGACAGGATACATGAAACTCAAAGTCAGACCGTATGTCCCCAACCCTCGTAGGTGCTTCAAGTGCCAGCGATATGGCCATGGCTCACAAAGTTGCCGGGGTCGTCAAACTTGTGCAAAATGCGGTGAACACGATCACCCCTCGGATGACTGTACGAACGCGCTGCATTGTATCAATTGCGATGGCGAACACGCAGCATACTCGCGGTCCTGTTCTATCTGGAAAAGAGAAAAAGATATCGTCACTTTGAAAGTTAAAGAAAACATCTCTTTCCAAGAAGCGCGTAAGCGTATTCTCTTCTTGAACAGCACATGCTACGCCGATGCGGCGCGCAAGGGAGCAGCACCGCAGCGGTCTCCGGCACTAGCCCAGCCCACAAACACAGTGACAGGGGCTGTGCCACCAGCTCCCTCGGCAGTAGCAGCGAATGCTGCCCTGCCAGCCCAGAAGGAAGGCCCATCAACCTCAGGGTTGATGACCTTCAAGGCCTCGCCTCTTGTGGAGAGGCCTGCTCTGCAAAAACACCGCTCACGTGAGCGTAAGTCCAGCGCCTCTCACGAGGCAATGGACACCACAGCGAGCCAAACGGCGCAGTCTGCGCCGAATGAGCGGCGAGGGTCGCTCGACCGCTCCAACAAAAAAGGCAAACCCCGTATTACGGGTCCTCCATAAGCTTACTCACCAACTCTTACAAACACACAGCACAAATACCTTTTATCAATATGAACACACAAATACTACAGTGGAACGTACGAGGACTTCTTCACAACCTCGACGATGTCACAGAGCTCCTACATAAATACACTCCAAAGGTGCTGTGTGTTCAGGAGACTCATCTAAAGGCTACACAAACAAAGTTTCTTCGCCAGTACAACATCTTCCGGAAGGACCGCGACGATGCCGATGTGCCGTCCGGTGGTGTAGCCATCATAATTGATAAGAGAGTAGCAAGCAGGGCTCTAGATATTCAAACGCCCCTTGAGGCAGTAGCCGCACAAGCTATTTTATTCAACAAGCTAATTACGATTTGTTCATTATACATATCACCAAATCATAACCTAAACAAGCACACTTTTTATAGTCTCGTCGATCAGCTCCCTCAACCCTATATACTTGTTGGGGACTTCAATGCGCATAGCAACCTTTGGGGAGACACCCGGTGTGACGCGAGAGGTCGTCTCATAGAAAATTTTCTTGTGAACTATGATGCTTGCCTCTTCAATGGGAAGGAGCCGACATATTACAATATGTATCACAACTCATACTCATCTATTGACTTAGCAATCGGTTCTGCTTCTCTTTACACTTACCTAGAATGGGATGTCCTCAAGAACCCGTTCGGAAGTGACCACTTCCCTATAACATTAAATCTCAATCCACAACATGTCTGTCCTCCCAACATCCCCCGTTGGAAAATAGCATCGGCGGATTGGAAGGCTTTTAATGAAACCTCTTATCTACCCAGTGATTTTATACATGATTTTAGTATAGACGATGCCGTGTCATATTTTACTGCTTTCATTATTGACAAGGCCGAGAAATACATTCCACAAACAAGCGGCAATATATGCAAAAGACGGGTACCATGGTGGAACGACGACTGCAGACAGGCGCGAAAACGACAGAACAAAGCATGGGGCCGGCTACGACGATACCCAACTGCAGAAAACCTAATTGATTTCAAGAAAGCTAAATCTCAGGGTAGGAAGACAAGGCGACAGGCTAGGAGAGAAAGCTGGCAGAGATTCATTTCAGGCATCAATTCCTATACCCAGGAAACTAAAGTGTGGAATGGTCTCAGGAGGCTAAGCGGACAGCAAACTTACTCGTTGCCTCTGGTAAACGACCAAGGAGCCAGCTTGGAAGATCAAGCAGATCCTCTTGGGGAACACTTTGAATACGTATCCAGTTCCATACACTATTCAGAGTCATTCCGCAGACACAAAGCAAAAATAGAACAAAAGGTGCTGGATACTAAATGTAGGAACAATGAACAATATAACTGTCCTCTCAACATTGCCGAGCTGAAAGCCGCCTTAAACACATGTACCAGCTCTGCACCAGGAGCGGACAGAGTCATGTACGATATGCTCAAGAACCTGCACGCTGAAACTCTGGTGACAATGCTCGCGCTCTTTAACGCCATTTGGGCTGCTGGATACTTCCCAGCTACCTGGAAGGAGGCGATTGTAATCCCAGTCTTGAAGCAGGGTAAAGATCCATCCTTGGTAGCAAGCTACCGCCCAATAGCGCTTACAAGTTGTCTGTGCAAACTTTTTGAAAAAATGATTAATGCCCGTCTCTTACACTTTCTTGAGTCCAACAAGCTGCTTGACCCATTGCAGTGCGGCTTCAGAGAAGGTCTTTCGACAACCGACCATCTCGTACGTATAGAAGCAGATATTCGTGATGCATTCGTCCACAAACAGTTCTTCTTAGCAGTATTTATTGATATGGAAAAGGCGTATGATACGGCATGGCGCTACGGGATCCTGCAAGATCTGTCAGAAATGGGCATCCGAGGAAATATGTTTCGTGTTATTGCAAGCTATTTAACAGAACGTACCTTCCGTGTTAAAGTGGGCAACGCTCTATCGCGCCAGTTTACTCAAGAAACTGGAGTACCTCAAGGTGGTGTACTTAGCTGCACGCTCTTCATCGTGAAGATGAATTCGCTACGTATGTGTTTACCCGCAGCTATTACCTACTCTATTTACGTTGACGATGTGCAGATAGGTTTTAAGTCGTGTAACCTTGCCGTCTGCGAACGACAAGTTCAACTTGGATTGAACAAAGTGTATAAATGGGCTAACGAAAATGGTTTTAAACTTTACCCGAACAAAAGTTCCTGTGTCCTTTTCACACGAAGTAGAGGGGTGGTCTCAGATCCTGATATTCAACTACATGGACAGCGCTTACCTGTAAACAAAGAACACAAGTTTCTAGGCATTATACTTGATTCAAGACTCACCTTCATACCACATATAAAACACCTCAAGGAGAAGTGCCTCAAAACAATCAACATACTTAATATACTTTCGCATACAAACTGGGGAAGTGACAGGAAGTGCTTACTCTACCTGTACAGGAGCTTGATACGATCACGCTTAGACTACGGCTCCATTGTCTACCAGTCTGCCACCCCCAGTGCTCTGAAGATGCTGGATCCGATCCACCATCTAGGCATCCGGCTGGCAACTGGTGCATTCAGGACCAGCCCAATACCAAGTCTGTATGTAGAGTCCAATGAGTGGTCTTTGCACCTCCAGAGGACATACTGCAGTTTCACTTATTTTTTGAAAGTGTATGCAAATTGTGAACATCCTTCATATCCTGTCATAACCGATACAACGCAATCCACGCTCTTCCACAACCGGCCATCAGTGCGGGAGCCTTTCTCATTGCGCGTGAGAAAACTCAGCGACGAAATGGACATTCCTCTCACCACATGTCACCTAATGGCCCCGGCCAGTCTGCCTCCACCATGGCAGTGGAAACTTGTTGAATGTGACACGTCATTTGTTGAGGTCACGAAACATGCTCCTGAGTTGCATATCCAAACACATTTCCTTGAGCTCCAAGCCAAATACTCATGCCCAGAATTTTACACGGATGCATCAAAGTCACATGCTGGCGTGTCGTACGCAGCTGTTGGTCCCTCTTTTAGAGAATCCAACGTCCTTCCACCACAAACAAGTATCTTCACGGCGGAGGCCTATGCATTACTGTCGGCTGTTAGGCAAATTAAGAAAACGAAATTACAAAAGGCAATAATATTCACCGACTCTTTGAGTGTTTTGAAATCCTTGACTTCCCTGCGAAAGCAAAAGAATGCTGTAATTATTGATCTTTATTCTCTTCTATGTAAAACCTATGCATCTGACCAGCAAATAATAATATGCTGGGTACCCGGGCACAGAGGCATCGCAGGCAACACACTTGTGGATGAAATGGCCAAGTCTGCAGTGATAAAAGCTGGCAACCATTCCTTAGCTGTTTCTGCCTTGGATATGAAACAATCTTTACGCAAAGGACTCAGGCGCTATTGGCAACATACGTGGGATGCTGAAGTGTCGAATAAGCTTCACTTAGTTAAACCATATCTAGGAAATTGGCCCCCAACAACAAAAGTAAGGCGAACTGAAGTGACACTCTGTCGTCTTAGGATAGGCCATACATACGACACGCACTCCTACCTATTGACCCGCGGTGAGCCCCCCGTCTGTGTTAAGTGTGGGGGCGCACTGACTGTCCTTCATGTTTTATTGGAGTGTCGAGAAGTAGAGCACCAAAGGAAAAAACACTTCCCACTGGCATACAGACAGCATATTCCACTCCACCCTGCATTGCTCCTATCCAATGAACCTTTATTTGATACAAGATCAGTTTTAAGTTTTTTAAAAGAAGCAGAACTGCCTCATTAACCAGTGCCCTAAGTCGGCTCACTGGCCCTGCGTGAGGATTTCGGAGGTCGCACCAGGAGACGACCAGGGTAGGCTCTTGAAGCTGTGGGATAGTGTTCAAGAACACAACGACTTTGTGTTGGTAACTAATCCACCGGGCTTCACATAAGTTAGTTTCACCATGGTTTTGTAGTTGCATTAGTACTACGTAATGGGCGGCAGGGTGCATCAGTAGCAAATGCGTTATAGCTCCATGCTAGTGAAGCGCGAGTAAACACTGGGACATAGCAGATAAAAACACAGGACGAGCACTTTCCAAGAACTGTGGGATCAGTAAGTTCAAGTAGGAACAGATAGACAGGAGCCCACAAGTACAAGATATAAATGAAGCAACATGACTAGCTGGGCTAGGTGGAAACGATCCATGCTGGTGGCGAATGAACACTGGTACAAAGCAGAGAAAAACACAGGACGAGCGCAGCACGAGGACGGGGTTGCTTCATTTTATTTGTAGTTCTGGCCTCCTGTCTATCTGTTCCTACTTCGAGTTCACTGGTACGACAGTTCTCGGAAAGCGCTCGTCCTGTGTTTTTTGTCTGCTTTGTGCCATGTTTATTCGTGCATCACCAGGATGAACCATTTCCAACTAGGCCAGCTAGCTGTGTTGCCTTGTAGCTGTGTAGAAGACGGTGGCGTTTTGCTATAAATGGGGAAAATGTAGTCTATGAGCGCACCTGACAACAGGACTGGGTCGCTCCAGAATGTTGGTAATATATTGGGCTAGCTTTCAGTCACCAATTGCACTATCTCTCACATGGAAATTTGTCCATTTAATATATAGGTATTCATTGAGTAGCATAGAGAGAGCAAATGGAAACAGTTCTAACACAAACATAGGCACAATCGCATTGTTCTAGACACGAGTGGCAAGGCCAACGAGGGAATGAAACCTGCTACAATGGGACTGTTGCGTCTGCAGGCTGCGCAATGTTTGTTTGGAGCTAATAAAGTCTTCGTCAAAAGTTCTGTTCAGCACAAGTTGCTTTAGTTCTGATGTAAAAACCACGAGGACGTGGAGGAGCACGCTGCATCATGACTCGACTGAAGACATACGCAGGCGTTCATTGTGCCATCACTACCGGTTTAGACACTATGGGAGCGCTTCTGCGTGGGCAAGTTTACTGCTCACTTCGCGGGGCTCACCACCCCTGTATGATCACGTCTGTTGTTTAATGGCTCAAGCCAAAGATCGCCATGTCATATGGACATGAGTTGGCTAAAAGTAGTATGTATCTCAAATATACGAGAACGGTTACGCAGTTGCAATTCCCGGATGTAATATGGCTGTGAATGTGCCCAAAGAAGCGCTATCTGTAGCACAAAATCTACTAGCATTGAATAATGGCACGAGCCATGATACCAAAAAAAAAAGCTGTTCAGATAAAACGTTTCCTGTAAGCACCAATTCCTCAAGATTTCCATTAAGTTAAGGACCGAGAGGTCGGTGTTATATTTGCACTACAGCTCCAGCCTGCAAAGCGGAGCTGGGCTACGGAAGTTGAAAACTGAAGGCGATGAAGCAGTGAATAACTCGGTAGGCGCGGGCTCATGAGTGCCCCATCCAGGACCCTGAAACTCGGGGCACCTCGGTGAAGCCGCGATATCCACTTGCGCCACCTGAGCTCTTGGGGCGCGTTAGCTCCCCTCCCTCTCGCTGCTCCGGCCTCCTCCACGCAACTCCGCTCAGCCCTTCTCCCGGCGCCCATCGGCGCCCGCCGCCGAAGTCCGTTGAGATCAGTTTGAACTTTTAGGAGCGTTGGTGGAGTTGCGGGGGCGGGTTTGTGGCCAGCGCTCGCTGTGTCCTTGTGCGCTTGTACGTTTGATGACTTGCGCCATTCGTGGATCGTGCTATGATGCACAAATAATTTACAAAACCCTGCAAGATTCTTCAGGAGCTCTTTACGACAATGGGTAAGCCTGCAGTTGGAGCATGACAGTGCTGGCGGGTTTCATTGTGTTCTATTATTTACGTCACTGTGCTTTAGGTGCCCCGTCACGGTGGTCTAGCGGTTATGGCACTCGGCTGCAGATCCGTAGGTCGCGGGATTGAATCCCGGCCGCGGCGGCTGCATTTTGATGGAGGCGAAATGTTGAGGCCCGTGTGCTGTGCGATGTCAGTGCACGTTAAAGAACCCCAGGTGGTCGAAATTTCCGGAGCCCTCCACTACGGCGTCTCTCATAATCAGAACTGGTTTTGGGACGTTAAACCCCACAAATCAATCAACTGTGCTTTAGGTGCTGTACACTCCACCATTTGCGTTGCCTTGTAGTAACGAGCATTTCAAGCATCCTTCACTTCTCCTAATTTTCCGAGCCTGTATATGAATGTCTTGGTTTTCATTGACAAAGTGAGGCGAAGGGTCTCATGTGTTCCAAGGGGAACTTAATATTGCGTGTTCTTGTGCATGCTATCACCGTCGCGTGCATACACTGATTGTCTGCCCATCTTAAAAGGGCGCTAGCATGACTAAGAACACACAAAATTAAATTAACTCTCTTTCACCTCTGAATTCAAGAGTCCCTTGGCCTCACTTTAATGTAACTGAAAACAAGATATTCACGTGACATGCCTGTACATCCGTTATAAAAGCTCAACAAATGAAGGTATGACACACGCATTAGATGCCCTTGGACAACAAATCAACGCAACTGGTGACCGTAAAGCACGAAAAGTATACAGTAAAATAAATGACAGAATACAACGAAACGCGTGGGCCAAGTCAGCAATACAAGGCACACAACGCACGTACGAGGGCGCAATGCACGCGCCTGTAAAAAAAAAGAAAATACACACGCTCCGACTATAGACATAACAAAGAAAATAAAACAGCGGGTGCGGCATGGTGGGGGCGAAAAAAAAGGGGGGTGTAGGAGGAGGGGGGCCGGACGGCCCAGGCGCGGTTGCTTCTGTTTTTTCGGTTCTTTTGTTCGGTTCATGGCTAATCCTCGAGAGTGGGTTGACCCAAGGAATGCAAGGACCAACCAACCAACCATCAATAAACCGCTCCTGACGGACGCAGTAAAACCCGCGAGATGATTGGCCTCCAACGCCGACGATGGACCAACTGCGACGCAGCAGAGGAGTGCTCTAGCAGCCGCTACGAGGCTCATCTCGTTCGCCATCGAGACTATGCACGCGGAACATCCTTCCCTGACCGACCTGCAAGTCATCATGGTGGCCTCGACGACAAGAACTCAACGCTGGGAGTGCTGAATGAGAAGATTGCTGACCTCATAGGCGAAGGCACAATATAGAGGTGGAAGCCACCGCAGCTTGGATTACCACGACAAGCTATGCAACTCCGTGAGTTTTTTAAATGCGAAGCATTTGTTAGCGAACTTCGGCGAGTTTGAGCGTATCTATCTATCTATCTATCTATCTATCTATCTATCTATCTATCTATCTATCTAGCTAGCTAGCCGCCTACGATTTTGTGCTCTCCTTGCCGTTTCGCTAATCGGATGTTTACGAAAATTGGTATGCCACATCATGACTACATGACGAACATAAATTACAGGTCATAACATGAAAAGCATGATATGCATGTCATGTGCGGCATGATTTACACGCCACGGTCTTGGTGCTCTCCTGGCCGTTTCGCTAATGGGATGTATGCGAAAATCGGTATGGCACAACATGACTGCCTGACGAACATAAATGGCAGGTCATAACATGAAAATCGTGACATGCGTGTCATGAACGGCATGATTTACATGTCACAGTCTTGGTACTCTCCTGGTCGTCTCGTTATTGGGATGTATACAAAAAATGGTATGCCACAATATGACTGCATGGCGAACATAAATGACAGGTCATAACATGAAAATCATGACATGCATGTCATGAGTTGCATGATTTACATGCCACGCGTTTCGTTAATGGGACATATACGCAAATTGGCATGCCACAGCATGACAGCATCAGAAACATAAATGACAGGTCATAACACGAAAATCATGACATGCATGTCATGAGTGACATGATTTACATGCGACGGTCTTGGAGCTCTCCTGAGCGTTTCCTTAATGGGATGTATGCGAAAATTGGTATGCCACAACATGACTGCATGGCGAACATGACTGACAGGTCACAACATGAAACTCATAATATGCATGTCATGGTCGACATGATTTACATGCCACGCGTTTCGTTAACGGGATGTATACGAAAATTGGCATGCCACATGATGACCGCATCACGAATGTAAATGACCGGTCATAACATAAAATCATGACACGCGTGTCATGACCGGCATGATTTACATGCCATGGTCCTGGCGCTATACTCTCGTTTCGTTAATGGGATGTATGGGCTCCGTCTGCTGACCAGAGGGCGCTACGTAGCTCTCGTCGGACGGCTCAGTATCGCTGACATTGGTCGCTTGGGGCTCACGTATGAGAAGCGCGCGCACGGTTGAAATCAAGGCGACAGCGACGCGAGCGTTCCTTCGCTGCTTTCCGGGCGTGCTGCGAACCACACGAACACGAACGGTGTCGCCATTTGGAACAGTTTACCGCAGCTTTGGAGCACGCGTCTCAAAGGAAATAAAACGAAAGAAGGTGGGATGGGCGGTCGCTGCTGCTATAGAGTTGGAGACGCGCATCGCGTTGCGTATTTTCCTGTCACACTGTCTGCCCAATTTTGCTTCTTCTCTCCGCCAGGCAGTGCATTCTGGCGCTGATGTCGCACATGGAAAACTTGACTGTACGGATCCTATAAGCAAATTGTTTCGGCACAACATGACTGCATGACGATCATAAATGACAGGTCATAACGTGAAATCGTGACATGTATGTCATTAGCGGCATGATCTACTTGCCACTCGTTTCCTTAAAGGGATGTGTACCAAAATTGCTATGGCACAACACGACTGCATGACGAACGTAAATGACAAGTCATAACGTTAGAATCATGACATGCGTGTATGAGCTGCATCGTTTATATGCCACAGCCTTGGTGCTCTTGTGGCCGTTTTGTTAACTTCATATGTACCAAACTCGGTATAGCGGGACAACAATGCAAATCCATTTTACGTTCCTTATGCGTGTTTCCCATTTCCTTGATTCCCACTGCACGTGGCATCTGCCAATTTCTTTTTATTGAAACGGTGAACAGGAGAGGTTGGTACCTTTAGTACGGCACCGGCTATTGCTTCTCGCTTGGGAGTCCCAACAAAAATTCAATAAAGAAATGAAATAGAATAGGATGAAAGAAGATATTCGCAAGACATCCACTAGTAACACTACAAGAGTCGACGCTATATACAGTTCGACAATGCATAGGTCAGAGGTAGGAGCCGGTGTTCACGTAGGAAGAGTTCGTACACGCGTGTGCACATGGAATTGGAACAGTTCATATGGACGGCAATGCGCAACAAACATACAAAACACAAGTAATTAGACATAATATGAAACATATGAGAACAACAAAACACTTCAATACATAAGTGTTATATCATTCGCTGGGTCTCTAGAATAAAGGGGAATTTAATATTTCCTGAGAATTTTTGTGCCTTCCAAGAACTTTTTCAGCGCATAAGGACCTCTTTTTCTGAAGGCCTGCTGTTGGCCACGTACCAAGGATCTTTTTAGGTTAAATGGTCTTGTGTCTAAAAGCCACAAATTGGCTCGAAGCACACTCCGTGGCGAATCGTACTTTGAGCTCTCGAGCAGAAGGTGATGTAATGTTCGTCCGACTGGCCTGAAGAAGACTACGGACTAGACACCCGTTTGACCCTGTAGAGGAAATGCCTTGTAAATGTTGTGCCAATCCCCAGGCGGTGCAGCAATGTTTCAAACTTTCTATTTTCGTTCACATTGGCTGGAATTGACATTTGTATGCGTGGGTCAATAAAGAATATATCTGAACTGTTTTTCTTCAAACCAACCCGCTTTTCTGTGCTCAAAGGACATTTTTCTGAGGAGACGGATTTGAACGCGCAAAATAGCAAGACCAATTGTCTGTGCTTGTCGACCTGCTGCTGCGTCCGCTACAGTGTTACCAGGAATACTGCATTGTCCTGGTTTCCAATGAAGCGCAATTGTGTGATTCAGAGCACTTGGTTGTTATGAAGCGCAAGGCACAGCGGATTGCAAAAAGGTCTCCAACAATGGAGGATCTTACACGACACTTTCAATGTTTGCTCGCCTACTGTAGTATAACAAATGCGGAAGCAGATGAGTTGTTATTACTCGAACCGCCTGTATAAACGGCGATATACTGCGGATCCAATGAGTGAACTTGGAATAGCGCCAGTTGCTGAGTGGCTACCATGAACATGTCTTTTTTAGATATTATTCCGTCCACTGGAAATAATACTTTAGGCTTTGTTAAAAACCAAGGAGGGTAGCTAATGTCTACTTCAGGTACTACGAAACACGGCAGGAATGCTTTGTTTAGACGAGCAATGTCGTGAATTCTGCATTTGTTTCTTCCGCTTAGTGCGTACCTTAAGGCATGAACCCCGCGTTGTGCTAAAATGCGGTGCACATGTTTCTGCACGCCCCGCCACGGTGGTCTAGTGGCTATGGTAGTCGGCTGATGATCCGAGGGTCGCGGGATCAAATCCCGGCTGCGGCGGCTGCACTTCGATGGAGGCGAAATGTTGAGGCCCGTGTGCTGTGCGATGTCAGTGCATGTTAAAGAACCCCAGCTGGTCGAAATTTCCGGAGGCCTCCACTACGGCGTCTCACAATCAGAGCTGGTTTCGGGACGTTAAACCCCGCAAATAAATTATCAATCAGCAACGAGTTGTATAACTGAAACTTCAGGTACTTGTTTTTCCCTAGGGAACTTCAATAGTGGCAGCTCTTTTGAGAGAATTTCGAAGCCACGATACACAACAGTTAGAGTTTACACATTCCAGGTCGCTCGCAACGGGACCAGCGAAGCGCGCTATCGATATTGAAAAGATTGCCTAAGAACGCTATCCATAATTCCGCTGCAGCTTCGTTTTCGCCGTGGCGATTTCATCTGGTGACGCGAATCACCTTGTTGGAAATCGGTGTGGCGATAATATGTGCTGCCCTCGTTGAGACATTCCGCTTTAAAAAACTCCAGGTGGTCGAAATTTCTGGAGCCATCCAATACGGCGTCTCTCACAATCGGACGGTTCGTTTGGGACGTAAAACCCCATGAATCGATCAATCATGTAAACATTCGTTCAGCACGGCACAAGGAAGACAATCTATTTTCCTTTTGAAAGTTTTACTGATTACGGATACCTGGTATACTTCTGACGACGAGATTTACAAGTGGAAGGGCTATAAAATACTTTCTTAAATGAACAAAGAAAAAAGGAGGTGGCCTCATGGTTCTAGCGAAAAACTGCATAGCCGCTCAAAGAGTAGAAAAATTTTATGATATCGGTGAAGACACTGAGTGCTTGACTTTTATTTCACTTAAATGCGTTTACTCTGTCATATACAAACAACGCAATTTATCTGTCAATTTTTTGAGTAATCTTGAAGAAGTATTAAATTATTTAAATGAAAACCTAAAACTGATTCTTGGCCGTGACCTCATATGAAGATACTGGAGTGGTCTACTGCCGCAATTGCGTTTGTGTGAACGTATTACAGCTACTACACGTATTACAGCTACTTTAGAGACGTTAATCGATTTATGTACTACAAACGTAAACAAACATAATGTAGAGAATAGTGTAATATATTGTGTCATCAGCGATCACTTGGAACTTTATTTTGTTACGGACAGTGCAACAAAGAAACCCCCAGAACTACCCGCTTGAATAATTGAAAATATCCCACCTGTCACTTTAACGGCATTCAGTACGAGACTTTGCCAAGCAGATTCGAGTGCTACATAGCTTTCAGAATCCGCAGACTCAGCCTATGATCCATTTATAGCTATGTTTAAAGAAATCTATTTAGAAGCTGAAGCTAAGTGCTTACAAGAGATTCCGTAAAAGCCATAAGCCTTGGACCAATCGCGAGTGTTTAAAAATGACAGATATCAAAGTTATTCAGAAAGTTTGTAAAAACAAAAGATGTGTCATACTTAAATATCTTTAGAGAATACCGCAATAAAGTGAATGCCTTTATCAGTAAAGAAAAAAAGACATTACTTGAATCAACAATTTCACGCTGACTGTTGCAGGGGGAGTGCGGAACCGTGGAGGAAACGCTTTGCTCGACAGCACATCAACTTTTCCGGTAGTCACAGAAATTAATATAGATGGCCGCGTGGTTAAAGATTTAGAGCTCGCAGGAAAGTTCAATCAATTTTTCAAAAAACTTTCTCCAGCCGACTTAAACAACTCAGACAACTACAACTGACACTATCACAAGACAAAGATTAGATTTCTTGGACCAACCGAAATACAAGAAGTAGCTTCCAAGTTTTTCCGCACTGAAACACAGCAGCGCTCGTGACACA
This sequence comes from Hyalomma asiaticum, assembly GCA_013339685.2. Classification (NCBI taxonomy): domain Eukaryota; kingdom Metazoa; phylum Arthropoda; class Arachnida; order Ixodida; family Ixodidae; genus Hyalomma; species Hyalomma asiaticum. Next base: position 22,539 of record JABSTT010002360.1, read on the forward strand.
GACACTACTCAGCTTTCCCGGAGAAAACATGCAACCCATATAAACTCTCTCGTGCTCTCTCACATTAATAACTCATCTCTATCAACTCGCTGCTTCGCAAAACAAATGCAAACATCCGTTGTTATAAGAAAGGGGACAAAAACGACCGTACGAACTATCGGCCTATTTTTATATTGGCCATGTTTTCAACGCGCTTGGAGAAAATTATTTTCAAAATACTGATGAATTTATGCATCATGTTTAGCATAATATGTCAATGTCAACATGGTTTTATGAAGGGCAAGTCGACGGATGGCTCTACTAGCCCAGAAAGAAGTAATCCTCAAATAATTTGAAACTGAAGAACTATGCATTGGTGTCGTCACATATTTCTGTAAGGCATTCGATCGTGTCTGTCATCAACTCTGTTTGGAAAATTAGAAATGCGCGGCGCCCCACTTTCCCTCTTGAAATATTCCTTGAAGTACCGTTCGCAATGTGTAAAAATAATTCCTTATCTTTTCTCCAGGCAATAACCACAGGGGTTCCGCCAGGTAGCATTTTAGGCCTGTACTTCTCAACATATAAATGACATGGTGAAGACCAGTGATAAACCTAAATACATAATCTACGGGGATGATACTAGCATTTGCGTCACAGGTGAAGATATGAATGCCATGGCCACACTTATAAATACTACGTTCGATAGCTAAAACACGTGAATAAAATTCATGACTTATAAACGCAACAAAGACAAAAGCTGCTGTTTTTCACTCGCGGGAACAGATTCTTTCAGATGATAGGTTACAAATAGGTACCGCGGAAATTAAAATTGTGAAGACTATAAAAAGTTTGGAGTATTTTTTATAGCACGATGTCAAGGGAAGCTGATTGCTAATCTTTGAAAATTTCTGGGTATACTTGCAAAATGCATCACTTTCTAACAGTTTCTAAAACACTTCACAACAGCTTGCTTGTGTCACATGTAAATTGTCTTTTGGTATGGGCATGTAGAGCAGCAACAAACAGAAATAAAATATACACACTACAAAAGAAAGCGATCATATAGCAAATGTCCACATTGATTAACTGTTTAAGCGCTTTAATATTGTCCAAACTCACAAACTCTACGACTATTCCCTAGCAATAAGACATAAGCAGTCTCTTTTTTTCAAAACAGTCGTGCCTTAGACATCTTTGCACTGGAAAGATATGCTACTCCACACCCTACTCGTCTCCAACAACACTGGAGCACTTCATTGTGCAGAACGAACTTTGGGCGAGAGATGCCGCATTTTAGTGTCCCTCTGCTGTTAAATAAATTATTTCAGAAGAAAATAGCGGTTGAAAGATGCAGTGCACATGATATCAAGGAAGTGCATTGTGTATATTGTCATGTGTATGTATATAATATTCATATCGATAATAGTTTTTGTTCCGTTATATTTTGCCCTTGTTGCGGAATTTGTGCAGTACCTGTTTATGTATATTAGTTTAGTGCATAGTATTGTTGTAGATGAATATTTACACTGTACGCCGCCACACTTTTCATGGTGTGTGTTCATCATCCATCCTTGTTGCTTCCACGTATCAGGCACGCTCGGGTTCTCCTCAAGTGACAAACATCACTTTCCCCCCGAGCCTGCCCTCATTCTTCAGACGAAATAAAATTGAATTGAATGAATGCACGAGACAGGTCATATTGAGTTTTGCCGATTCTAAAGCAAATTTATTTGCAACTCTTTCAGTCCTTTCGCTAGCTCAGGTGAACGTTATTCACGATGACTTCACAATATTTTTTTCTCGCATGACTGGCTACACATATTTCCTCTATGTGTTCACATGATTATGTTAATGGCATCTTATGTTGTTTTGGCATCCGCGATGACGCGCACTAGATGTCATGTGATTTGAATTTGTGTACGAATCACGTCGTCATCGTGTTTTGACGGCTGGTGAAGGAGGCTAACTTTTCGATGTGCACAAGAAAATTATTAACACGGAAGTGTTTTATGCCGGGGGTCCACCACGGTCCCCTCCGTCACTTCTGTAATGAATGCGACGCAGTAAACCATGCTCCTAAGAGCAACTAAGAGAAACTGCGAAGAAAAACCACATTAGATCCGCTGGGAATTGGACTCACAGCACCGCGCTCTACGACGAAATGTGGCCAGTCTTCTACCACTACGCTACCGGCGCTCATTCTCGAAGCTGTTAAGACGGAATACACTTCTGTAGAGCAGTCGAGCGGCCGCCTTCGGTCTGCACAAGTGCCGCGTACCGGCAGTCGCAGGGTTTGTGATATGCTGGATACAAGTGCCGAAAGCCGGCACGCGTCATGCATCCTTGCGGCCTAACTGCGATGCCAGCCTGTAAATTTTGTCATAAGAGATAGTACGTTTTCTGAGTTGCTTCTGAGCTTTTGATCGGAGAAGCTACCCGAGTTTCTGTCCGTTTTTTACCTTTTTTTTCTGTCACTTGTGCGACCACCGCTGTCCGTGACAAGTGTGGATATGCACCGGAATGCCTGCACTAGCTCCGACAACCACACGTGATTCAACATAAAAATAAAATGGCAATGATTTATTAATATCGCGTTCAAATGGTGACATCCACGCCAATGCGCAGATTAAGTGATAGACGCAAAAGACGACTGAGGCGAAGAAAAACGTGTTTTTCCGATAGACCCATGGCTAACCAAGGAAGAGCGGCCAGTATTAGCAATAATGCGACGCACAATGACCCACAGAGTTATCTGTAATGTGACGCCCAATGGGAACTGTGAGCAGTCTTAAAGGAATACCGTGAAACATGTTGCACCGAAGACACTCCATATGGTCGCCGTGAAAGAGCTTTCTTGCATGAGAAAGACCTACTGGTTGTGGCCGCATTAGCCGCAGACCCTTTTCTAAGTGCGAAGGAAATCAGGGATGAGCTGGGCTTGACAAGGGTCAGCCTGCCAACGGTAAGACGGAGGCTCCACGAAGCTGGCATGCGCAGCAGGGTTGCGCACAAATAAAAGCCGCTAGAAGCCCATTCTCTGCTCGTCGAGCACAGAAGGGCTGGTCTTGAATTGGCCTCCGCATACGGGTCGTGGAGTCTCGACGACTGGCGTGCGGTTGTCTTCTCCGACAAAGCGTCTTTGTCCACCCGGCGGGACGTTCAGAGAAGTGTCTGGCGCCCCCTTTGTCCAGTATATAATACCTAAAAATTTCTGTTCGAGACTGACGGTAAGTTTCACCACTGATACTGATGAGAGGCTCCAGTGATATCCCGCGTTTGTTGGAAAAAAGCATAGATACGCTTTTGTAAGGATTGCATTTGGAACCGCTGTGCTCTGCCCAATTTGTAAGTTTATTAAGGTCAAGCTGCAGCAGTCGCTCACACATGCCAAGATTGCACAACCTGTATCCAATCTGTAGGTCGTCCAGAAAGACCGAGTAAAAGATTGTGTGAGGTAGGACGCTATGTAATGAGTTCATTTTTACAATAAATAGAGTGCAGCTGTGCACGCGTCCCTGAGTTACGCCCGTCTCCTCTGTAGATGATCGTGAGTACACATTGCAAATTCTAACGCTCAAGGTCATTTGGGAAAGGTAGCTCTCGATGGTATTTAACATGTTTCTCTGAACATTGTAGGGACCGGGGCACAGCGCGTCCCGCGCGACGCCTTGTTTCTAGCAGAATGCCCTTGGATCCCCCTCTGCCTGCTGGAGGGGGCGGCGGCTCATCACTGTTGCAGGACCGCCTGCTTTGCCATTGTGGTTTTCGCCAGTCTCTGATTGGGCAGTTGGCAAGTTCTCTGACGTTTGCGCTTTTCGGGTTTTAAGAGATGCTCGACAGAACTCGCTGGGACTCGGAACGGTGCGTACGTGCTTTTGCGACCCTCCGGCCTCGTCGGCCGGATCGCGCGCCGTTTCGAGCCTCGGCGACCACCGGCAGCGGCCTGCGATTGTCACCCATCTCGGTATGTTCTTTTCATTCTGTTTTCCTTTTCTGGGGTGCGCACGGTTGCAGGAGCGCTGGCCGATGGTTAGTGCTCTCCCCCTGCTGGGTCTTTGTGCATTCTGTGTGCGCGTTGTACTGATTATTGTCCTTTGTTTCTGTCACTGTGTTCGCGTGTTGATCCTTTCATTGTAATTATTCGACTTTAGATGCGGCCTTGTTTTGTTTTGCTTGTATAATTAATCCATCATTAAATTACCATGCTCGGACAGTGACGCTTAATGCTCTCCTCCGCCGCATGCGCCGGTTCGCGCTGACCCTGCCTCGAGACGCACCGCGGGCTTACGCGCGCGGCAGTGCATTGCTTGAGCTGAGCAAGCGCGCGGACGCGACGGCCCCATTCTCTGCGCGTCGAGTGCTCGAACCACGGCCCGGGGTTGCTAGCGGCGGGGCCGCTGTTAGTAGTAGTAGGAAACCCCCAACCCCCGTTTAAGAAAGGTTAAGAAGGATCCTAAAAAGCCATGTAGTATCGGGCCTCTCCATATCCACATTAATCGATATCTGTTTGTGTACGAAAGCATCTCTGATGTACGATTCCACGTGGACAGGCTGATCCGTCGCTGCCTAAAACCACATTGATGATGAGTGGGTTTTAATGGCGCAAGGGCCAGGCTTGGCCAAAGAGCGCCATTTCAGTGATCCTGTATAACAAGCGAGTTAAAAGCATTCGATGGTTTGGTGTTAGGGGCTGTAGAGTGGCCTAAAATTCAATCGCTGTAAAGAAGCATAAAAAGGTAGATGCTATAAAATTATGGCGGTGATACGCATGATGGTCTACGGTGATAATGTGAGCATAAAATTACCGCAAATGCCTGCACAAGGCCTTTGTGCCCAAAGGCCGGGAGGCAAGTGCTCTCGGTTAAAATACTACCGCAGCAACGTCCTCTGGCAGGAGGCCGTGCTACGGATGTCCGGGGTATATAACATAAAAACTGTGAATGTCTCTAAAAAATGGCAACAACGCTTCCTGCTTAAAAATAGGTTCCCTGCCAAGGAACATCGACGGGTGTAATGGCAGCCGCTGTCGCTATGGCAAGGGAAAATGTTTTTTCCTGAGGCCCTCTAGTTGGGTACACTGGAGAAGCACACTGAGCACACTTAATGGTTCACCGCATTTTTCGCACATCGGCGGATCGCCGCCTGACAGAAGGTGTGTGTGTGTACTGCATGTGTGTCCTATCCTCAGTCTGCAGAGTGTGACGTGTACGACGCATATTAGAGACTAGCGGCCATTTACCTATATGGGGCTTGATAACGTACTTTATTTTCCGTTCGCCTGTCCCATAAGTGCTGCCAGTAAGCTCTCACTTTTTTCCTTATGAAGGAAGGGCTTCAGATCCATTGCAGGGAAGGCTCGGGAGTAGTTGCCTGCTTTTGCATGGACAGATGTTGCTAGCCTTTAATCTCGGGGTGCCCTGGCACCCAGCAGAGCACCACTTCCTTCGTTGTATATGTCGTACAGAGACTTGCATACAGAAACATAACTACAGGATATTTGTACCTATTTAAAGTTCTCACAGCCTTGACAACACTCAAATAATGTGTATATTAACTGGCCTTGGTATATTTGACCGTGTAGTATGTTTAACCGCTGCTAGTATAGCATACGCCTCCGCTATAAAAATGATGATGATATGTAGTTTTTATAGGCGCACGGGCCAAGTGTGCCCAAAGAGCGCCATTTCACGTAATGTGGTGATAGTGGTGACTCATGAGTTACAATGACAAGGTGCAACATGGCCGTAAAGGGGCCTAAAATCAGATCGCTGTAAATAGCGTAAAAATATAGGGAATAAAATTATGACATTGACAGGTGCGGTGGTCTACGGTTCTTGACGTGATATCTATGACGCTAAAAACTGGACTAGTCATGACAGTGACATAAGATATTTACAATGATGATGCTGTTCTACAATGAGATCTTCGGTTATAAAAAATCATCCTTGGAGAGCACTACTGCCTCCTAAGAGCCCTTGATCGCAAGGGCCTGGGGGCGAGTGCATACGATCACCGCCGTAGCAGCAGCCTCAGTGAAGAGGCCGTGCTACGAGTCCCTTGCCTTTATGACGTCCAATACACCAACATCTTTCAAAATGTTCAGGACTATCTTGTTTTCAAATAGCGGGTGTGGGCCTAGAAACATTAAAGGGTGAAATGGCATATGTATTCTGTACCCTAAAGAAAAGTGCCTTCTCCTCTCAGGCTCCAACTCTCGACACTCAAGCAAGACATTGAGGAAAAGTGAGCGTCATGCCAGATTTAGTCCACGTGGGAGGCTCACCAACGGTCAGCAGGTAGGAATGTGTGCCATATGTATGGCCGAACCTGAGCCTACAGAATTAATCTTGCGGAACCTTTTCTATATATAGCCTAATTAGATGGAGTTTATTTGATGTCTCAGAATCCCACATGTGCTGCCAATAGGTACGAATACGTTTACGGATATATGGTTTCGTATCGGAGGCAGCAACCGGCATGGAGACGTTACCTGCTTTGCGCTCGACTGATGTGGCAAGTTGGTCTGCTTGAACATTACCCTCTATATCCCGATGCCCTGGCACCCAACAAATAACTACAACCTGACTGGACGCGTACATTGTGCACAAGAGACGGTACAGCAATACTATCACGGGGTTTCGGTATCTTTTCAGGGATGTCAAACATCTGACAACGCTCAGCGAGTCTGTATATATGTGATTTTTGTATTTTCGTTTTCTTAATATGTGTCATGGCCGAGAGCACCGCGTAAGCTTCCGCGGTAAATATGCTTGTCTGCGGATGCAGGACGTCAGCCTCCGAAAAGGACGGCCCAACCGCTGCGTATGAAACGCCAGAAGATGACTTGGATGCATCTGTATAGAACTCGGAACAAGCACATTTATGTTGTAGTTCAAGGAAGTGCATTTTTATGTGTGAAGGCGGAGCATGCTTTGACACATATAGAAAGGAAAGGTCAGTGATGATAACCTACCACTTCCACGGCGGGAGGTGTGGAGGAGGTGGCAATATATTGTGCTGAAGGATTTGGACGCCCATTTCTTCGGCCACATTTCTCACACGTAACGAAAAAGGCACTCTTAGCGTTCGACGATTGCTGAAGAGTCGCGAGCTGTACAAAAAATTGATAATGGTGTGTGTGGGATGTTCACTGTTTGCGTTGACTTTAAAATGATATATTATCGTTGAGTACGTTCTCTGCAGACGGAGTGACCACTCGTGTGATTCTACGTATAGGCTTTCCACAAGGCTCGTCCTGAAAGCACCTGTGGCAAGACGAATGCCTAGGTGATGGACAGGGTTCAACATTTTGAGCGCACTTGGTGTAGCAAAGTGATATATTGTGACGGAGACGCAAGAGCGATGAAATGGTTATTTAGAATGTTGGCGAAACCGACAAAATGGCTGAAGGCACACACGCGCGCAAGCGTCAAGAACACTGGTCGTCGTTCTCAGTTCGTATTGTTTAACACTTGTCCGCTCTCCACCGCTTCGTAACATCACTCTCCCGCGGCGGAAGCGCCGTCACGGCGCTTGCGAAGACGACGAGACACTAGCGGAGCAGTACGGCTTGAGTCGTGAAACATGAACAACGTCGGTCTGCTGCGAGGAGGTCGAAGAGGCGGGGGCGAGTGGCGCTATCTCGTAGTTGACGTCACTAAGCGGGCGCAGAACTTTGTAAGGCCCGGTATAACGGGAGAGTAGCTTTTCGGACAACCCGACGTGGCGGCGTGGTGACCAGAGGAGAACGAGAGAGCACGGCGTGAACTGGACACTCCTATGCTGGCTGTCGTAACGAACTTTTTGGTGTTGTTGTGACGAGGAAAGGCGATCGTGCGCAAGTTGACGAGCGGCACGGGCTTGAGTAATGGCCCCGCTGGCGTATTCAGTCAACAACGGTGTAGGTGAAGGAAGGAGGGTGTCAAATGGTAACTTTGGGTGCCTGCCGAATAGTAGGTAAAACGGTGAAAAACCAGCAGTATCATGTCGGCACGAATTGTACGCAAAGGTAATGAATGGGAGTGCTTTGTCCCAGTCGTCAGGTGAAACGTACATTGATAACATCTGAGTGAGCGTTCGGTTGAGGCGCTCGGTCAATCCGTTCGTCTGCGGATGATAAGCGGTGGCAAGCTGGTGTTCAGTGGAGCACGCACGGAGGATGTCATCGACGACACGGGAAAGAAAATATCTCCCGCGATCGGTAAGTAGCTGCCGAGGAGCGCCATGCTGAAGAATGATGTCGTACAAGAGAAAGTCGGCGACATCAGTGGAAGAACTGGTTGGCAACGCCCGGGTGATGGCAAAGCGGGTGGCATAATTTGTTGCGAGGGCAACCCATTTGTTTCCTGAAATAGACGTAGGAAATGGGCCTAGCAGGTCCAGGCCAACACGCGAGAACGGTTCTAGAGGTATGTCGATAGGATGTAGGAGGCCGGACGGAAGGGTAGAAGGGTGCTTGCGGCGTTGGCACTGGTCACAAGCAGCGACATAACGTACCACAGAGCGATACATGCCAGGCCAGAAAAAACGGCGCCGCACGCGATCGTACGTGCGGGAGACACCTACGTGGCCAGCTGTGGGTACGTCGTGAAGTTGGTGAAGAACACTGGATCGTAGATGTTCAGGTAAGACAAGCAGAAGTTCAGGCCCATTGGTGCTGAAGCTACGACGATACAGGATGTTGTCGTGTAATTCGAACAGGCGAAGAGAAGGATCTGGTTCTGAAGACGTTAGGCTGTCGATGATGGATCGTAACGAGGCGTCTCGTTGCTGTTCGCTTCGGATGTCGCCCAAAGCACGAATGGAGAGTACGCAGGTGTCTGAGTCAGGGTCAACGACGTCGGGAGCATCAACGGGGTGACGTGATAAACAGTCTGCATCTTGGTGCAGGCGTCCCGACTTGTGATGCACAGTAAACGAGTATTCCTGGAGTCGAAGTGCCCATCGAGCGAGACGGCCAGACGGGTCCTTGAGTGACGAGAGCCAGCAAAGGGCGTGGTGTTCGGTAACGACGGTAAATGTGCGACCATACAAATAAGGGCTAAATTTCGTCACTGCCCACACCAAAGCCAGGCATTCACGCTCAGTTATTGAGAACTTCTGTTCCGAGGTCGAAAGAAGACGGCTGGCATAGGCGATTACTCTGTCCTTACCGTGCTGTTTTTGGCCAAGGACAGCGCCTATTCCATGGCCACTACCATCAGTTCGAAGTTCTGTGGCCGACGAGGGATCGAAATGGGCCAGTATTGGTGGCGTAGTGAGCAAATGAATGAGGGCAGAAAAGGAGTCTGCCTGCTCTAGGCCCCATACGAAGGGAACGTCCTTTTTCAAAAGATCAGTAAGCGGTCGGGCTATGTCCGCGAAGTTTTGAACAAAACGACGGAAGTATGAACATAGCCCCACAAAACTTCGGACGTCCTTGGTTGAGCACGGCACAGGAAATTCCCTCACAGCCCGCACCTTATCGGGATCCCGTTGAACACCCGCAGGACTCACAAGGTGTCCAAGTATAGTGAGCTGGCGCCGTCCGAAACGACACTTGGCGGAGTTGAGCTGGAGACAGGCTCTGCGAAAGACATCAAGAACGGCCGACAGACGTCGGAGGTGGCTGTCAAACGTAGGTGAGTAGACGATGACGTCGTCTAGGTAACACAAGCAGATGGACCACTTATATCCTCGAAGCAAGCAAGCTTGTGGTTGTGTCCTAGTGCATTCTTCGCAGGAGGAAGTTGCAGCCGTATTGGGAAGCCTGGCGAACACGGTGTTAATGCGCCGACTTTTAGCCTGCTCAAAGCGTCGACACTCTTTGATGACGGCGTCTACAGTCGAGTAGTTCTTACACATTAAAAGGTTGAAGGCGTCGTCTGCAATCCCCTTTAGAATGTGGCCAAATTTATCGGTCTCCGGCATCTCGGCGTCGGCTTTACGGCACAGTGCTAACAAGTCTTCTATGTACGAGATGTAAGACTCCGTAGACGTTTGCGCACGAGACGCGAGAGCTTTCATCGCTGCTAACCTACGCCCGACGGGCTTCCCGAACAAGTCTAGCATCTTCTCTCTACAGATGTCCCAGCTTCCGAGTTCAGCTTGGTGGTTTTCAAACCACACTTTCGCAGTTCCTTTGAGGTAGAAAATCAGATTGGCCAGCATGAGAGTAGGGCCCCATCGGTTGAGCGTACTCACGCGTTCGTAATCTGCCACCCAGTCCTCGACGTCCACATCATCAGAACCACCAGAACCGCTGAACGTGCCAGGATCCCGAGGATGCGTGAGTACGAGCGTTGAAGCCGCGGGGGCGGACTCAGGCGCTGTTTCTTCCGCCATGGTAGAGGGACCCTCCAAACGACGACCGCTGCGAAGTTCCGTTGCGAAGCGTGTCGTACCCAGCACCTTCCACCAAATGTGACGGAGACGCAAGAGCGATGAAATGGTTATTTAGAATGTTGGCGAAACCGACAAAATGGCTGAAGGCACACACGCGCGCAAGCGTCAAGAACACTCGTCGTCGTTCTCACTTCGTATTGTTTAACACTTGTCCGCTCTGCACCGCTTCGTAACAATATTATAGACCCATAAGCTAGACGCGATCGTACCAGGCTTTTATAGAGATTCAAGAGCCACTTAGTGTCACTACCCCACGTAGTGCGAGATAATACCTTTAAAACCTCCATGACATTTATGCACTTAATTGTAAGGTGTCTTATGCAAGGTACAAATGTAAGTTTGTGGTCGGATTTGACGGGTACACGCTGACCGTTTAGGTCAATGTCGGGTTCAGGATGCAGACCTCTTTTTCTAGTGAAAAATACACAGCTGCTCTTCTACGGGTTTTAATTGAAACCATTTTCATCGGCCCATTTGACCACCTTGGTCAGGCCAAGCTGGACCTGTCGCTCGCATATTGCGGCATTGCATGATTTAAATCCTAATTGTATGTCATCGACATACGTACAATAAAATATGTTTGGAGGAATACACAAACGCAAGGAGTTTATTTTACAATGAACAAAGTGCAGCTGAGCACCCCACCCTGTGGCACTCCCGTTTCTTGCACCAACAGCCACGATAACACGCTGCCGACGCGAACACGAAAGGTTCGATCAGACAGATAACTTTCTATAATGTTTAGCTTATTACTTGTTATACCAAAGTGTGATGAGTCAATAATTATCCCAAACCGCCAGGTTGTGTCGTATGCTTTCTCCATGTCTAGAAACGCAGAGAGGCAAAACTGCCTACGTACAAAAGCTTTGCGGATTTGTGTTTCAATGCGCAGCAAATGATCAGTCGTGGATCGGCCCTCGCGAAATCCGCACTGATATGGATCAAGTAGTTTACTCGTTTCGAGGAAATGCATCAGTCGGTAATTTACCATTTTATCGAAAAGTTTGCACAGGCAGCTGGTAAGTGCTATTGGCCGATAACTGGACACGGAGCAATGATCTTTGCCCTGCTTTAGGATAGGAATTACCACCGCCTGTTTCCAGGCAGACGGGATCTTACTGGAAAGCCACACTGCATTGTACAGAGAAAGGTGGGTTTTTCTTGCCTCAGACGGAAGTTGCTTTAGCATTTCATAGACTATTGTATCAGGACCTGGGGCAGTTTTATTGCAACATTTTAGTGAGGCGAGCAGCTCAGCTAAGCAGAATGGTTGGTTGTACGCTTCTTTTCCACTGCACTTTCTTTTTATGTTTTGCCCTTCAATCCTTGTTTTGTGGGGTTTGAATGCTTTGCTGCAGTGCGATGGGCTTGACACCTGTTCAAAGTGCGCACCGAGGAAGTTCGCCTGGTCTTCCCAGCTTTCCCCTTGTGTGTTTACTAATGGATTTGAATACGTATGCTGACCTCCTACCTTCCTAACTCTATTCCAGACTTTGGCATCATCAGTATACGATGATGCCTGACAGAAACTTTTGCCATCTTGCTCTCCTGGCCCGCCGGCGCGTTCTTCTGCCCTCGGATTTAACCGCCTTAAAATTAAATTTTCTTCAGTGGGTGAGTTGCGTAGCAGGCTGACGCTTTATTTTGTTTCCTTCGAGCATCGCGACATTCACTGTTCCACCATGGAACACGGCGTTTGCTTGGCGTACCCCTTCGTTGACATATACATTTGCACGCAGCATCCACGATGACAATTGTAAAGTGTTCGACCGCAGCGTAAATTGTCAACGACGACACCTCGGCCCATGAAACAGTGCTAGTGAGAGTCCGAAATTTTTCCCAATCGGCTGTGTCGACGTTCCACCGGAGAGTCTATGGAGGAGATTCTGTTTCTTTAAGTGTTTTCAGTAAGTGGGGAAGTGGTCGCTGCCGTAAGGATTCTTCGCCACCTCCCACTTAAAGTGAGTGAAAATGGACAGGGATGATAGGCTTATGTCTATGGAGGAGTAACTGTTGTTTGCAAAATTGTAGTAGGTGGGTTCCTTTTAATTGAGGAGACACGCACCAGAACACAAAAGAAACTGTTCAATAGGATGTCCCCGCGCATTCACACGAGAGTCGCCCCACAAGCTGCTGTGTGCATTGAAATCGCCAAGAACTAAGTACGGTTCTGGCAATTCATCCATGAGTGAGTTTAATTCGTGTTTGTGTAGTATATAAGTAGGGGGTATGTATACCGAGCAGATTGTAATAAGTTTGTCGAGGAGTACAGCTCGAACTGCCACTGCCTCGATGGCCGTTTGGAGACGTAGGGGCTGACATGCCACGCTCTTGTGCGCTATAACGGCAACACCTCCTGTTGATGCAATGGCGTCATCACGCTCTTTCCGAAAAGTGACATATTGCCGGAGAAAATTTGTGTGTTTGTAGTTCAGGTGTGTTACCTGAACACACAGCACTTTTGGAATGTGGACCTTAACGAGCGTCCTTTGGCCCAAACTGCAGCCGTGAAACATCGAATAGATACTGGCGACGCCTCTCCTATTCATAGACGTCCGTATCGGGCGTCTGCTGCCGAGCGTTAAGTCATTCAAGCAGAAGTTAAGAAGATGCTTACCAAGAACATCATTGAACCGTCATGCAGTCCATGGACCTCACCCGTCGTATTGGTTAAAAAGAAAAGATGGCTCCTGGCGTTTTTGCGTAGACTATCGGCACCTCAACAAGGTAACAAAAAAGGACGTGTACCCGTTACCACGTATTGACGACGCCCTTGATTGCCTCCATGGTGCTCGTTACTTCTCATCTATTGACCTTCGCTCCGGCTACTGGCAGATTGCTGTGGACGACCTAGACCGCGAAAAAACTGAATTTGTCACACCTTACGGTTTATTTGTGTTCAAAGTGATGCCATTCGGTCTTTGCAACGCGCCAGCTACATTTGAACGCATGATGGACTCACTCCTTCACGGATTTAAATGGTCCACATGTCTGTGTTATTTGGACGACGTTATAGTATTCTGGTCGACCTTCACGACTCACCTCGAGCGCCTGTCAGCAATCCTGGGCGTTTTTCGCCGAGCCGGTCTGCAACTTAATTCGTCAAAGTGCCATTTTGGCCGTCCCCAGATCATCGTGCTTGGGCACCTCGTAGATGCTAGCGGGGTACAACCGGACCCAGGCAAAATCTGTGCTGTTACGAACTTCCCTCTTCCCCAGTGTGCCAAGGATGTACGCAGCTTCGTCGGGCTATGTTCGTATTTCCGCCGCTTTGTGATGAATTTTGCGATGATAGCGCGGCCACTGACTGAGCTCTTCAAGAAGCATGCTCCTTTTGTGTGGGGCGAACCACAGGCTTCTGCGTTCGCTCAGCTCATACGCCTACCTTACAACGCCGCCCCTATTGGCCCATTTTGACCCTTCTGCACCAGCCGGAGTTCGTACCGACGCCAGTGGCCACGGCATCGGTGCAGTATTCGCACAACGGCAGCGCGGTAGCGACAACGTTATCGCTTACGCCAACAGGCTCCTCTCACCGTCAGAACGCAACTACTCCATTACTAAGCGCGAGTGCCTAGCACTTGTTTGGGCAGCCGCCGAATTCCGCCCATACTTATACGGACGATCCTTCTCGGTCATCACAGACCATCGCGCGCTCTGCTGGTTGTCCTCCCTGAAAGACCATACAGGACGACTTAGCTGATGGGCTCTGCGCCTCCAAGAATATTCCTATTCGGTGATATACAAGTCCGGCCAGCTGCACAAGGACGCCGATTGCTTGTCCCGTTACCCGGTCGACAGGCCCGACGGTACCTCCAGCGATGTCAGTAGCATTTTTTCTGTCTCTGCCTTTACTAATATCGCAGACAAACAGCACCGAGATCTCTCTCTTGGAGCACTCATCGACCGCCTGCAAGCATCGCCGAATGACGCTTCTGTGCGCCGGTACGTCCTCAAGGACGGCATCCTATACCACCGTAACTTCCACTCAGACGGGCCCGAACTACTTCTGGTGGTCCCCAGACAGCTACGTCGCACTGTTCTCTTCGAACTTCATGACGCACCCACTGCAGGGTACTTACGTGTATCGCGCATGTACGACCGCATCCGCCGTCGCTTTTACTGGCCCGGACTCGCTCGGTCAGTCCGACGTTACCTTGCTGCCTTCGATTGCTGTCAGCGTCGAAAAACTCCTCAAGTCCTAACTGCTGGTTATCTCCAGCCTATAGACATTCCCGTGGAGCCGTTCTTCCGCGTAGGGCTTGATCTCCTGGGCCCATTCCCAATATCATCCTCCGGGAACAAACGGATAGCCGTCGCTACGGATTACGCCATCCGTTATGCCATCACGCAGGCTCCTCCGACCAGTTGTGCCACCGATGTCGGATTTTCTCCTGCGTGACATCATCTTGCTTCACAGCGCTCCGCGACAGCCGCTCACTGACCGTGGCCGCAACCTCCTTTCGAAAGTAATCGACGACTTACGTTCTTGCTCCACCACACAAACTGACCACCTCCTACCATCTTCAAACAAACGGTTTGACGGAACGCTTGAACCGAACTCTCACAGACATGCTTTCAATGTACGTCTCGAAAGACCACCATTATTGGGACGTTGCTCTGCCTTATGTCACGTTCGCGTATAATTCTTCCGTCACGACACTGCCGGATTTTCTCCATTTATCTGTTGTATGACGCGAACCGACCCTGCCCCTTGACACCACTGTTCCACTGGAGGCCACCTCAGTGACCGAGTACACGCGCGACGCCATTGCTCTGGCCGACCATGCACGCCAGATCGCCCGTACTAGGCTGAAGGCTTCGCAAACCGCACAGCGCCATCACTACGACGTCCGGCACCGCGATGGCACACTTCTCGCCTGGTGACCTCGTACTCCTGTGGTCACGCCCCGCCACGGTGGTCTAGCGGCTAAGGTACTCGGCTGCTGACCGAGGGTCGCGGGATCGAATCCGGCCGCGGCGGCTGCATTTCGATGGAGGCGAAATGTTGAGGCCCGTGTGCTGTGCGATTTCAGTGCACGTTTAAGAAGACCCCAGGTGGTCGAAATTTCCGGAGCCCTCCACTACGGCGTCTGTCATAATCAGAACTGGTTTTGGACGTAAAACCCACATAACAACTCCTGTGGTCACCTTCTCGCCATGTCGGACTGTCCGAGAAGCTGCTTTCCAAGTACACAGTTCCTTAGCGCGTGCTCCGCCAAGTGACGCCCGTAACCTACGAGATTGCCCCGGTCAATGCCTCCTCGCCCTCTCCTGTCGGGTCCTGCGACACAGTACACGTCAGTAGGCTCAAGGCCTACCACACTGTTTCGGAGCCTGATAATCGACACGCCGAGACGGCCGCTTTGACGCGGGGGTGTAGTGCTACAGAACCGTACCACCGACCGCCAAGAGGCGAATAGAGAAAGACGACGAGGAGGACGTTTTAGCGAGGCTTGCTAGGGCTGCTGCTTCATGGCCAAGCGCCTCAGCGTTTCTTTGTAAATACATCTGTACGTAGCTTCGGCCTCTTGCGTCTTTCAACGTAACATTATTATTATTATTATTATTATTCGGGCGAATGCTTGAAGCTTTCTACCTCTCATGGTTTGCGCCTTCTTTGGGACCGCGAGCGGCAACTCCAACTTACTGCAACTGCACGCCACACACACCGGATCATAGCCTATGCGGCTGTTCTGGAAGACTGCCCTCCCTGGGCACTGGAAAACCAGCTAAGTGACAATGCGCCGTCCGCCTCGCGCGCTTCCTTCAAGTACAAACCAACTCTAAACCACACTACACTGTTATCTGCAATGAAGTGCTGGGCACTCCTTTCGACAGAGTAAACGGCTGTCCCATATTTCACTCTCTTTTCTTGAGCGCTGGGCACTCTCTGTAGCCCAGAGTGCACACGCTCTCTCGCAGAGTTCTGTCACTCTGGCTGAAGGGGAGTGAAGCAATGTTTCTCCGCTGGAGTTCGAGCACTCTTTCCAGGACGTAACGGAAAAAAAAGAAGAAAGAAAATGGCAAAACCAGGCTTTATATCGTACCATGCAACAGCGAACAAGCCAAGAGCACGTGCCTAAACGAGAGATCGCATATATAGAGCATGCATCCATGCACAACGCAGACACAACGCAGCAACGTTAACGATATAAACACACCTTGCACAAAGCATTCAGAGTGTCTCGACTTTTCCCTGCATTGCCAGTGGGAACAGCGGTGTTCGGGGTAATTAGGCAAGAAATATGGACAGAATTCAGGCAAACAGCTGATAACTCTTCGGGGTATTGAGTACACCGACCTGTTAAAACAAAAGAACATAATATTCAACGTCGATACAATTAGCCAATACCTTTATCAGCTGTTTTCCTCGCGCCAACAGCGCCGAGCACACGTACGGTGCGATGCGGTGCGGCTGGTCCAGCGTAGCGGCACGCGTGATCGCATTATTTTTCAAGGTGTAAAAGGAATCCTAGACAATGCTCAATCGGAAATAAAAATGAAAAGAAAAAAAAAGCTCGCCATGAACCAGCAAATGCGGAAAGGGAGCCGATGCGTGTACGCACGGCACTTGTATCACTCGTCGATACCACCGCCAAAGTAAACACTCAGACACTAATTGGCATTGCCGGTATCACAGGGGCACTTCAGAAGACAAATCGAAAAAAATCTAGAACATACGCCACGTCGAAAATAAGAAAACACAAGATTGGAACACGGGTACGCACGCACAGCAAGCGGACACCATACCGATCTCGTCACAACACTGTCTGCCAGTTCTCTTTTTCGCGGAGTTATATATCTACCAAGTGGTTTGCTACTCGCCTTCTGAACCTGAGAGGTTTGAAGTTTGATCGGTATGAGTATGAGTTTCCGTTCGGTAAATGCAGAACTTGCGAGGCGGTGAGAAGACCACTGCAAAACACTGCTTATTCTTCACATCGTCGTGTCATGCCGCAACCACGTTTTTATAAAGTGGTGCTCACTTTCGTGCTACTATACGCATTTCATATGTTTCGTTCGCTAAGTGTACGCAATCATCTGCCTAAAAGCAAGCCACCTCGGCTCGCCATACTCAAGCATGCGTATTCCATATGCATGTGCTGTTCAGCAATTTTGATTAATTGCGCGTGAGCCGCACGCGTCTACTGGCACCAGCGCGTTCTTAGCGGTTCAAAAACCACCTGCATTCGCATACAAAAGCTGCCTACGTAACTAGGTACCTAACCAACATAACATGTACGTGTGTAACCTATCGTGCGCTACACGCACTGGCAGCGGCGTTTCCACATCGATTTGGCAATCAGCTGTTTGGGCAATTAAGTACATACCTGCGCACATTGGGCTGTTTGGTGCGACATACAGTGGTCGTGTTTGCTGTACTCAGCTACTAAATCTGGTCATCGGCGACAGCTACCTTCCTTGCTCATTACGCCTATTTTTGAACAGCATGTGGCCACCAAGACGAATGAGCAAGGCGTGCCGCAAGGTGAAGCATAACCTACGCAAGACAGGTCTCAGTTTTAAAACCAAGGCTTTCGCATTTCTCAGTTGCAAACGTCGGCGTAAGACCTCTTGCATAGTACCACTCGCAACATGTCCTTTTAAGTAGGGTGTACATAATGTTTATGTCTCCATCTACGAAAGCATTTTGTAACGCGTTTGCGAGTACTCAGGTCTTTAATAGGCATGTGTGGGATCTAATTAGGTGCGAAAGCTAGAAGTGAACCGTAGATTGTGAGGCCATTAGCAGAAAAAGTCTTCTTATTAGTAAGTTCTCGTGTCGTCTACGTGTTTATTTCCCGTGTAATTGTTTTCTGAAGTTCTCTCGCAGCAAAAATTTTTTGGCTTAGCCGTTTTTCTGAAAATTATTCGAGGTTCCATATTAAAAGAAACTACCTGATATATCAGCGAAGGGA